>CAUVYP010000665.1:7500-32500 GCA_963556195.1 Sepiola atlantica | reverse complement strand
TCCTAAACTTTAAAGACCCCCAAAATCTATTAAACTGTAGAAGTGAGATAGCAAACAGCTGCCTGCAGAGAATAAAATTTACCTACATACATAAATAAATAAATAAACAAACAAATAAGTAAAACAAACTAAACTAAACTAAAACCTAAAAACTTCAAAACTAAAACCTAAAATAGAAATACAAGGAACTACGTGTTAAAATAAGGTCACAACAAAGAAACAGCGATAGGCCGCTCTATAGAAAACAGAACAATAGAATAGGAAGTAAAACTAACCGGACCTTTATTCATGAGAAGCCCAACGATTGGCTAAGAGAACAACAAAGAATCTGATTGGTTAACTAGCTAGTTATGTATATAAAAACACTCGGCAAAACTAACTCCATGCATTTTAGCCTGAAGATTCCCCCCGGGGATGAAACGCAGGAGCCTCTGTGTAGCTTAATTGCCATATATTTCATATTTTCATAACTTTATATATATATATATATATATATAAATTAATAAATACGAAGGATTTTTTAACTTACCCTAACTATATCAACATAAAAACGGGTTATGCTTATTTAATTCTGATACATTGTAATGCCGCATATATACTAATCTGTGAATTCACACAAACAGCTTTAGGTTTTCCAAATTTGCATATTTATTTTTTAAACACTTTCTAATAAATTAATATTTTGTAATTTGCATTGTCATATTGTTTTTTATATATTCACAATATTTTCGTCGATAGTAAAATGTCTGGTGTCACTGAGATGCTGAGAACAGATACTACACTTTGAAATTTTTATTTGCATAAAATATTAAAAAAATTACATTTAAAACAAATTAGGCACAAGGCCATCACACTTTGATCTTTGCTCTTTGCAAAAAGTTCAAGGAACTATAAAAAATAATGTTTTATGAATAGGCATTTTTAAATGAATAAAAAAAAACTTGATTTAATCTATTAATGTATTATCTTTTAGTAAGGGTGGGAAGTGCAGTATCGGTTCTGTTGTCATAAGAGTACAGTAGCTGCAATGTCATGAATAGGCGAACAGTGTATCTAAATAATCTAAATAACATCAACAAAATAGATTTACAACCAAATTCCATTAGAAATGGTATTATAGCAACAATTAGTGAATTCAAAATAGATTTACTTAATAACATATTGAAAAAATAACTTTGCTGATTAATTGCACATTAATAATTGTTGAAGGACAACGATGTGCCACGAAAGGCGGTGTTGGTGTGGCTAAAAGAGTGACTATGTTAACAAAACAATGGTTTCAAATGTTAGAAGAAGGAGAGAAATTATAAATGGTGAATGTATTAATGAAAGACAACCTGTTCATGGAGCAGGTGAACATAAATTTGATCGACATTAATTTTAATGGAAAAAATATTTTGGTTGACTAACAAAGTCAAGGTATGAAGTTTGTCATATTTGGTTTACCGTCTGTTTCACATACTAGCATGTGTTGGATAAAGTCATATTGCAATTGTATTGAAGCGAAAATTCTTGTATCATGACGACTCAAGTTTGTGGTTATATTATTATATTAGCTTAACTAAAATCGATTACTACTTCAATTTGATAAATCATAAATTTACCAAATTCTAAATTCTCATAGATCTATTGAGTGTGAGTCTCTTTTCGAAGATGTGTGGCAGCATGGTGTGGCCTTTGCTGGAAACAGACCTAAAGACAATAACAGTTTGAGGGAACTTGGTCTTCGATGACACGTGAGACTTTGTGCGAGAGGCTAGCCACCTGTTGTTCTGCGCATTTTGCAACTAGTGCTGAAAAGAACCAGAGCATCCTTGGCTTGACGTAGTGTTTGACCTTATTGAGGAGTTTCTTGGCTTTTTAATGTGGTTCTCTTGAGCTTTGGCAGTGAGTAGTTGGTCCATGCAACTCTTGTAATGAGGAGTAGCAAAGATCCTTGTCTTTCTTCATAGTCGCCATTCCGATGCCCATCTCTCTCACCAAGGTCCGCGTTATCTTGCATGGATCTTGCTACATCTTTCTTTTGCAGCATCTCAACAAATTTGTCTGTGCGTAAAGCCTGAAGGCCTGCTATGATCCTTCCTGCTAGCCACTGCTTCCACAG
Organism: Sepiola atlantica; assembly: GCA_963556195.1. NCBI lineage: Eukaryota > Metazoa > Mollusca > Cephalopoda > Sepiida > Sepiolidae > Sepiola > Sepiola atlantica. Next base: position 30,396 of record CAUVYP010000665.1, on the reverse strand, counting down.
TCTGGGCCTCTTTAGTGATGTTCAGTGTGGTTTTCGTTTAATTGCTGATCTTTTAACTGTTGTAACTGAGTGGATCTGTAATGAGAGAGTAGAGCCATTGCGCTTGACATTTGGAAGGCGTTCGACAGAGTGTGGCATTCTGGTCTCCTACACAAACTTCAGGTTTATGGTATTGGTGGTGAGGTTCTTGACATTATTAGATTTTTTCTTTCTGATCAAAGCTTGCAAGTAACTTTGGATGGTGTCTCTTCATTCTCTTTTCCTATCAATGCTGGTGTTTCTCAGGACTCTATTCTAGGCCCAACACTGTTTCTTCTCTATATAAATGATCTTCCAGAGAATATTATTTACTAAATTAATATCCATGCTGATGATACCACTCTCTATTCTGGTGTTGCTTCTAGCCTATCTCCCTCGGATCAGTTGAAATATGCAGCTGATCTAGAAGTTGTGGATTGGGGTACAAAATGGCTCGTTTCGTTTAATCCTGCTAAGACTCAGCTTGTGTCTTACAATTGTGTCTTTTTTTCCTGAGATTCTCATGAATAGCTCTGCTTTTGAGGAGAAATCGACCCTGAAACTTCTTGGTCTTTCTCTTTCATCAAATGTTTCTTGGAGTTCATACATTAGATCCATTGCTCCTTTTGTTTCTCGTAAAATCGGTTCTCTCTATCACTCCAAACACTTCTTCACACCTGAGGCTATTCTCTATCTCTACAAAACTACTATCAGATCATGTATGGAGTACTGTTGTCATATTTGGGCTGGTAAATCTCTGCCCCATTTGAGAGTTCTTGATAAGGTGCAGAAACATATCTGTAATTTGATTGGCTTTCTTTTTCTGCACACCCTCTTTCTCACAGACGTGATATTGCTAGTCTTAGTCTTTTCTATAAATACTATTATGGCATGTGTTCTTCAGAGTTGTGTTATCTATTCCCTGCTTCCTCTGTTCCAGCTAATTTGGTTCATTGGTATGGTAGTTTCCATCAATTTTCTGTTTTGATACCTCATTGTAAATACAGCTTCCTATTCTTTCCAAGAACTACAGACTTGCGGAACTCTCTTCCTGCTGACTGTTTTCCTCCTTTTCCTCCTACCCCTTTTCAAGACCAAGGCCTGTCTTTGCGATAATCATATTTCGTTCTTGTTAGCTCCTTACATCAAGTGACTTCATGCCTTGTCTGGAACGATTTCTATAATAAAAAAATTGCAAAAAAAAACGTCCTCCCAGAAATTACCTCCTCCTTTTTTAATGGGGTGGGGGTAATGTTCCAAGGTATTTTTTGAAAGAAGGGGTAATGTAGTATCTGTTCTGTTGTCATGAGACCATCTTCCCAGGAACTACCTTCTCCTTTTTTGTGTGTGGGTGGTAGTGAGGAGGGGTAGTATCTTTTCTGTTGCCATGGTACTATACTCACAGGCATTGCCTTCTCTTTTTATGAGAGGATCCTCCCAGCTATTACCTCCTCTATTTTGAAGAGGGTAATGTAGTATCTGTTCTGTTGTCATGATACCATTCTACCAGGAATTACCTACTCCTTTGGGGGATAGTGTAGTATCTGTTCGTTCATCATGATACCATCGTCCCAGGCATTACATCCATCTCTTTGTGGGGAAAGGAGTGAATCCTCTTAGGCTTTACTTCCTCTTTTTGGAGGTAGTATAGTATATTTTCATTCGTCATGATTCATTCTTCCCACGCAGTACCTCCTCTTTTGATGGGTTGCAGTATAGTATATGTTCGTTCCTCATGATACCATCCTCCCAGGATTACCTTCTCCCTGTTAGTATACTATCTATTCTATTGTCACAATATAATCCCCTGAGGCATTAACGCCTCCTTTGGTGGGGGTGGTTAGTGGTCGTTGGTCATCATATCATACTCTCAGACATTATCTCCTCCTTTGGGGTCAGTGTATGTAGTTTGTTCATCATATCATGCTCCCAACCTAGCAAAAATATACAACCGGACGGAGCATATTTTTTGCTAGTATTATATCTCTGAATAACATGACAAATAAACTTCTCAGAATTGGAACAGAGCTGAACCAAAACAGCAGATTTTGCACATACAAAGTGCTCAATATATTTTCAGATAGATCTTTATAAAAAGTGTTAAGATACTCCTTGTAATTGTGTCTTATACATACATATATATATATATATATATATATATATATAAACAAACAAAAGTGTTTTCATTCATCACTCATGTATACCCATCAAAATGGGTTAGTGTTATTTAAATTAATAATACAAGATAATATTTAAAAATAAGATATACATAGTACTGACAGAAGCTCCTTAGACAGAAATTTGAATTCTAATTTGCATATCTACTTTTTAAACAATCCACAATAAATTAATGCTTGGTGCTATGCATTTGTAATTTTATGGTCTTATTTCTCTCATGTATATGCAATAGTTTTGTTGATATTAACAGTAAGTTATTAATAAAAAAAAGAATAAATTCATTCATTTTCAAGGAAAATCAAGGTCATTTAAATGAAACTTATCTACTTTATCTAGCTAGAAAGAAACATATACCGATACATAGGAGTTTATAGACAGAGGGAGTAGGTGAATGCTCCTCCCCACCTTCATTCCCTCTCCTACCCTGCCCCCCCCTTTTTCTCATGATACCAAAGCCAAATTTTCTTTTTTATTGTTAGCCCTTCACCCTTATGCATCATCGCTCAAGTGAATTGATTTCTTCTTTCTGTCCATTTATTCATTATCTAAAAGATAAACAAATTTGTCTCGAAACTACGAAAATATTAATATTTATCTATTTATATGAATAAACGTTAATGTGTTATCTATTTATATGAATAAATGTGAAAGTTTTGTCCCGGTGTTTACAAGACACTTATGAGTGAAATGTCTATTATTTTAAATTTTGGTTTCAAGTAGCAAACTTTGTGAAGCGATTTTATTTAGTCAAAAAAAAAAAAAATGAGTTTATATTGTTTAACAATTACAAACAAAAATTATTTCAACTTAGGCATGAATACATAATCATTTTTTTTGGGGGGAAAGGGGGGCTGATGGTTATACAATTTTGACAACAGATCTTTGTTTGTGGAGTCGATAGTCATACCTTTTGTCCAAAATACTATACGCTAGAAACTCATCAAAATACCACATTTACTCTATGACTTCTGAAAATTTAAAAAATTTATTATAATTTATCTGAAAAGATAATGTATAAACACATGTGCTGTTTTGATTCGGTTTCCTTTCTATTTAACTTTTGTATGTTAGACTGCAAATTGAAACGAAATTGTCTGAAAGTTTATCTCTTACCTTTGTCACCCCTTTCTTTCAAAATCAAAAATGAAATAAAAAGTTGCTTTTTCAACACAAAGCGTTTTCACTCTTTAAAAAAAACGTGAAAACACTATAAAACTATTTGTGAGTCTTATGGTATAAATACTGTAGATGAGTCAACAATTCAGTTCGAGTTTCACACTTAGAGAAACAGATTGCTCTGGTAGACATTTACAGTTGGTCGACATTTACAGTTGAAGGGTAATATTTTGAAGCCAATCCAAAAACCATGACTAGGCAGCAAATGCAATTATGGTTGGTTGGTCAAAACAACTACTGTGAATGAACATTTAGTGAAAATTGAATATATGGGGGTTCAGTAACAACCTAATGTAATGAACCCACAATGTGAGCTAATAATATAATAAAGTATACATTCTTGAAAGCAAAAATGGCATTTTTATATGCAGTCATTTATTTCAATTTGCAGACTCACAGTATGCTGAACAGAGATAATAAAGGGGCCACTCTTTGGATTGAGACAACACTTTCTTGAACAAAAGAAGAGAAAAAATGCCAATCAGTCACTTATCCAAGTTCCAGACCAGTGGCATCAATACCAAACTTTTGCAGATCATTAGACACACAGTGAGTGCAGAGCTATTTGCAGAGCTATTTACAGAGCAACTAGTCAGAATGAATGCAATCCTCATGGCATTCAACTATGTTTAGTGCAGAGTCACCCAAAATACAACACTGAGTGACCCACCAGGTCACAATCGTATCACAACATTTATTTCTAATTTAAGAAATTGAAAATAAAAAAAAACAAGACAAACAGTAACTGAAGACATGGTCACTACCTCTAGATCGTTTTCTGTGTGTCCAGCTTCTGAAAGAATGTATTGTTGTGTATCTGCAACAACAGATGAGAACTCAGCTAGTACAGTTGGATAAGAAGTTGCAGTGGAGGCTGCTGTGGCGATGATCGTTTCAACATCAGGTTCAGTATCACTAGGTATGACTGTAGTCATGGTGTAATCCTCTGTAGGGTCAATGCTTGGTTCAGTATTTGTGTGTTTTTGATGATTCAAATGCCGAACGCAAGGAACTGAGAAACAAAAGACAAAAGAGTACATTTTTTAAATGACAATTTAGTATTAAAAAACAATCTATTTTTTTTTACTCTTATTCACTGCAAACAAAGCCCATTGCTACTGAGACGTAAGGGGCTACTGTGAATTAGGGACCATGCCTACAGGGATACTCTAAGTAGAGAATTAAGCAGCGAGATGTCTGTTCGCATTACATTTAAATGTCTGCATACAGTACAGTCAGGGAAGCATGGAACAGAGAGGAAATTCCAAAGTCTAGCAGTTTGAAAGTAAAAAGCTTTCCGGCATTTGGATCCTCTACAGTAAAAGGGGTGTGATTATGTTGCTTTTTGGGTTAGTTGGGGGTATTTACGCCAAGGTGGCACCAGGGTTACGAGTGCATCGGAGAACATTCCAGTAAATTACTTGTAAAACAAGCACAGGAATGCAACATTACAGCGATAGGACATGGGTTAGAACTTGGTTGACAGTGCGGGACCTATTAGATTAGAGACTCTTTTTTGGACCTTGTCTAAGACAGACAGACTAGTGGTAGATGAAACAGCCCCGTGGCAACAGTACTCCATGCATGGAGAATGGTGGCTTTGTAAAAGTTTTTATGAGATACTGTCAGGTGTGAGTAGTTTTCTAGCACAGGAGAAGGAGTCCACTTTCTTTGCAGCAACCTTGGCAATGTCTTCTATATACTTGTTCCAATTCATGTTACCTGTGGATGTTAGACCAAGAAGTTTGAATGTTTGACACTCGGGTAGAATGCTATTAGCCTTGGTAATTTGTGGTTGAAAAGGTTTCTTGTAATTGTTAAAGGAAAAGAAGCTTTGCCTTAGCATTAAATGTTAGCATCCCCATTCCATTACAGATTGGAGGTCATTTTCTAAGGTTTTAGACACTGCCTTCGATATGTGTGCATTCGTTTTTCCCACATGACTAGAGCAGGGTGTAATCATTTTGGACACAATTCCATCGGTGAGGTCATTTATGCATATCAGGAATAATAAAGGTCCAATGATGCTCCCTGGGTCACACCAACATTAATGTCATAATTTATGGATTTTTCTTTTGTTAAAGAAGGATCTGATTATATTAAGTATTCGTTCAGTAATACTGTACGGTTTAATTTTCATGAGAAGACCTTCATGCCAAACTTTGTCAAAAGCTTTGGATATATCAAGGGTTACCGCTCTAGCTTTCCCTGACTTGTCCAGTGCATGGTTTATGCGTTCAGAGATGATTGTTAGGATATCTGCAGTAGAACCGGCTTGCCTAAATCCAGACTGTCGGTCAGAAAAAAGTTTAGCATTCATGAGGTTGTGGCTAGCATTAGATTGATTAACAATTCAAAGATTTTAGCGAGGAGAAGGAGACTGATGGGGCGATAATTGAGCAGGCCAGTTCTTTCACCAGAATTCTTGAATACTGGTACCACAAAGGCAATTTTTTCAGCTATCAGCGAAGCAAGGTTCGGCAAGGTGTTTGTTGTTGAGTTTTGAGAGAACAGGGGATAGCTCAGCAGAGTATTTATTTACTACCTACATGTACCTGAAGGAAGGAGGAAGTTTCATAGGAGTATCAAATTCACAAACAGTCCTCAGTCGCATGTATATCCCGGTTAGGGGAGATGACGACGTTAGGTTTTTGAAGTTCTTGCAGGAAGGTGTCGACGTCCTCCTACATACAGTGCCTGGTATTCCCAAATGATCACCCATCTGGTACTGACCAGGCTCAATGTTGATTAACTTTGGTGATCTAATGAGAACTGGTGTGTGAACATGATTATGCCGTATATATTTCTTTACTAGTATAGCAGGGATAAGATCAGGCCCCTCACTATCCACTAAGCTCCAGCCCCTTCCCCATTGCTGCAATGTTGCATCCTTGGGCTTGCTTTATAAGTACTTCAATGGAATGTGCTCTGATGAACTTGCTGCTCTGGTGCCCCCTCGACGTAAATACATTCGACCAACATGACAATCAGCTAACTCTCATCCATTCACTGTGGAGGTCCCCAGATGCCGGAGAGCCTTCTCCTTTGGCGCAGTGGATATAGTACTAAGTAAAATTCAGTTCTAAGTGATAGTCATCTGAAGGTTGAAGGTTCAATCCTCAGTGTGGGCGATACAAAGAATTGTGAATTACTGAAGACTTCTCTCAGTCATGGCTGATGGAACAAGAGCATGCTACCCCTGTTGATTAAATAAAGGGTTCCGTTCAAAATTATGTCCAGATTGCCAAGTTCGACAGAAATATTCCAGAGTTCGAAAAGATATACCTGAAGAAGGCTGGAGGTTACAGCGGCCGAAACTTGTGAGAATAACACTCAAGATGAGAATAGTAGTCTGAATAATCCAAATTATACAAATTATCAATCCTCATCTCAAAAATTCAGAAACAATTATTTTACAATGTTATATATAAATAGATTTTGTTTGTCCATCAGTTACAATTTTTCCATCAGATACAATTTTTTTTCAACGTAATAAATATATTACGGAATTTGTCTCATTTCGAAATATCAAAGATCTTAATTACTTTTAGAAATAACAAAATATTGTATTAATAGTAAATAATAAATTCCCAACAAATAAAATGGATGCCATGACCGGAAATCAAAACTGAAACCTTGATATTTTCAGTATGGCATTCTACCAACTGAGTTATTTGGATTTTCTTATAAATAGAGCTTAAAACATTACCGTAACAAAATAATTATATCTTTCCTTGTGCTGCCGGCCTTTGGAACTCCCTCCCTGCTCCCTGTTTTCCCGACTGTACCGACATGCAGAAATTTAAAACTAATGTGTACAGGCATCTCGCTGCACAGCTCCCAATTTAGGATGACCCCTAAACTTTCACCCTAATACTCAGTAGCCCCTTATGTCTACAATGGCAGCTTGCTTAGTTTGGGGTGAACCATGTTAAAAAAAAAGGTGTAATACCACCAGAAACAACCTAGACGAGATAGTACAGGCCAAATATGCACAAAAAATCCTTACCACAGATACTGCTGAGCTTCGCAGTGTACGCAGTTCACCAGTACGGAAAATTACAATTTTTTTAAATGGATTTTTTAATTTTCAGCTAAAATTTGATGAAAATAAGCTATTTCTCAGTCTGTGGAGTAGGGAAAGGCAATCTAACCCTATTTCACCCATCAGAACAACTAAAATAACGTTTCTAGCCTTTTAAACCAGTCTCAGGAGGCTTCAATAAGTATTTCTGGCTCAAAATCTGTTATCTGATCCTCGATTTTCCAATGTGTAAAAAAAAATCCTGTGTATCATAACAAAAAATTAAGAGGTATGAAGAAAACTTGTTTGACTACCAAATCAACAGCTTTTCTTCCTCTTAGGTGTAGGAACACAATCTATTCATTTGAAGGCCGTTCGAAAAGACTAAGGACTATTTCATAAAAGGGGAATAAGACTTTAAATCAAGGAAGGGCCGAAATCTAGTTGAAGCTGTATACAACCGAAATAACGACCATTAGATGGAATTGATAGTCTTATTCAATTAATGTCGGAAATGAGGTTAATCAGTGCCAATTAAGTATATTGAGGCAGACTTAATTGATAATACAGCCTAATTTGAGCCAATTTTGGCCATTTTGTCATTATTGGTACATTGCTCTCTTGTCAATTCAGTGTAAGCATATTTTGTTAGATTTCCATTTTTCTACAGTGGAAGACTAGCAGAAACCTACACAGCTGACATAAATTAGCAGCAACGGCTAATTTTGACATATTTTAATCCATTTTGACACCATCAGATGCCAATGCAATTTTACGTCATCAGATGTCAATGCATTGAAGCATTTCAGTGGCATCAACCAATTCATTGAATAACTGTCAATAACTACACTTACTATCATAAAGCGAAATGCCTCCTAAAAAGAAAAAACGTATCGGTAGCCCAAAAGGCTCATTCACCACTGAATACAGTTATCTCGGTGAAGACTAGAAACGGACATATCACACTACATCTGTCTGAATCCACAGGATTATGAACCCTGACACAACAAATAGTGCTTCATCAACCAGTGATATAACACCCACAACGCCACCTACACCACCATCAAACAAATCCAAACGAGGTCGACCATGTCTTAAATGAGAAAGCAATGACTTCTAAAACATTGAAGTTAATTCTGCATGGAGAAAAAAAAAGAAACTCTCTCAGATGAGAAGCAACAGCTCTATGGCTAGTTGGCAAAAGACTCCTAATTCAGAAGAAAATGATGCAGATGCCGTGTTGATGATGATGACGATAGTGATGATAATGATGACCTTGAAGACCAAATTGACTAATTTTCTGAAGAAGATAGTTGGATGAAGTTCATAATTTACAGCCTTCGAAAGACACTTGATAGCATGCTTCTTACATCTCCAATTGACAACTTAAAGTGTTTTGTCATATGTTCTAAGTTTTTCAACTAACTTAGTTCCAGTTCCCATAGGAAACACATTTGATTGACCTTGGAAGAATGACTGTATGTTAGTTGAGATATAGAAGAGACCTCCTTCAACAAAAAGTATTCCATTACCTCACCGATGGAAATTCCGAAACAAACATTCTGAAGTATTGGTTTGGAAAGTGGGTTGAAGATGCTATTGGTCAAACAATACTAAAATCCTGGAATTTACCAGCTGACATCAACAGTTTCATCAATAGCAATGGAGATCAGTCAAACCATTTTACAGAGACACAATACTAGCAGTGCACAACGCATCCAAGGTGTTACTTTTTTAATTGATGTCTCAAAAGAAAGCTTGTTTGAAGTCTGATGAACATGGCGATATCACAGCCTTATCTAAAACCACCAACTGCAGTTGAGCAGTCACCAAAACTATCCTTATTGCAATTGTAGCTGGGTCTGAGGCAAAACTCTTGACTCACACATGCGATGTGACGCCATCAAAGCAACATCATGGCCAGATGAAAGAGCTGAACACTGAAAACTCCACAGCCGTTGTAGGGCAAGAGGGAGTATCAGTGTGATATAACATTCAACGTCCGAAGTATGTCCTTCTCGATTCCAAAACGAATATTGCATAAAGATTCAAAGATGCAAATCCTGGTTGTCCCTTCAATGTTACTGTAATATGCAGAGAATTTTCTCAAAATGCTGTCTCAGCAAGTAAACAAGAAAGGGGTTTTAACGATAACATGTTTTTATTCAAATTTTTATTAGGAAAATAATCAGTTCTTCCCATTCTGTATGCTCTTATTCGTGTGTTGATCTACCTATGCATAAGCTCCATCTGACTAATTAGTTAAAACTAAGACAACTAAAAGAAACTAAGCTAAGCTTAATAAATTTGCACTGACATTAGTTTCTTTTTGAAAAACATTTTCTTCTGATCTTCTTTAGCTGCAAACACTGCATTAACTAAAAGCCTGTATGATCTACCACATTATTATTTAGAAGTACCTAAAAAGAAAAGAATTATATCAATAAAGTGATGCACCATGACTGGTTGAATAGATCAGCTGATATGTTAGAGAAGAGGTTTGAAAATGGTCAGCTTCAAAACACAAAGTTAGTCTAAGGGTGGCCATGTGTAAGACTCCCTTCCCCATGATTACCTGGATCAGGAAAAGAATAGAAAGGTGATAGGAATGTATGAAACAGTGTTTGCTTGTATCTGGGTTCATAAATTAATATTACGAAAAGGTGCCAGTATTTTAGAATTATTTATTCTAGAGAGATTCCAGATACAAAGAGAAATTTAACATTGTGTCATGGTCCATATGTGAGGAGTCCACATAAAGCTATAAAGATGATCATGAAAAGCAATATACAAAATTGCTTCTTCATTTTTATCTCCGACTAAAATCAAGTCATTTTTGAACAGAAGAAACCAAAAAGTGGAAGGAAGTGAGAGAGAGAGAGAGAGAGAATGTGTGATAAGAAAAGAGAGAAAAAATGAGAAGAGGAGGAGGAGGAGGAGGAGATCTTTTGACTGACCCTTAGCCTTTAAGTGCCTATTGAGTGTTCCATGTTCAGTAAATCTCCGTTTGCAGTATTTACATTGGAATGGCCGCTCTCCTGTATGAAGTCGTATATGCCGTTGGAGTGAGGCCTTCTCACGGAAATGTCTTTGACAAAAACGGCATTCATACGGCATGATGTTTGAATGGATACGCATATGAACTTTAAGTGCATTCTGAAACAGACAATAAGAATAAGAATCAAACAGAATAAAAATAATAACGAAACTGACATAATCCTCTCTATTATAATATTAACTGTTTATCTGTGGGTGTGTGTGTGTGTGTATATATATATATATATATATATATATATATATATGTCTAACTTTTGCTAACAGTCTCTTCAAAAAAAGCGTGCCTGTCTCGAATTAAAGAGTGAGAATGAGGCAAGCAAGTTCCTGATTTTTTTCTTCTTTCTCTCAAGCTAAATAATAAAAAAATAGAGATCAATAAAAACTTGAAATTTTTGTGGTTTGTTTGTTAAAACACCTATCAGTCATTATAAGATCATTCTCGGTCAAACAGTTTTTTTTGTATAATTTAAATTTTTAAAATTATTTATTTGTTGTTTACAGAATCACTCACACATTATGAATAGTCAAATTCATAATGTGTGAATGATTTTGTTTAACTTTTAGATTTTGGTATGCATTTTTGTTTCTTTTATGTTGTTGAGGATATTATTTGGGCCATTCTTTTGAAAAGAGTTTTTCAAATTGTTTGCTTAGTGTTGTAAAGGTCATGATTGGCATAAATACGAAACTAACACAAAGGGAAGTAATCAGGTATTGACTATATACGAAAGTACGTATATAAGACGGGCAGTCATATCTGGAAGTGAGCGAAGAGTAAACGTCTCTACTTCCTACCGGATCCCTGTTAAACGCAAACCACTCGGCGTATTCTTAATTTAGTATGTCCTATGTAATTTAGGATATAACAGTGGCGAACGAGGATATTTTTTTCTCTTAACAGAGATAAATTACCGTACTATTCAAGGATTTTTTTTTAAAGAAAATTTGCAAGGACGGCAAGAAAAAAAAAAAAGAAGAAAAGTCGACGCGTGCAAATTTTACTACCTAAAGTAGTGAAAAGTACGGATTTCTTCGGTAAGAACTAACGGGAAAGTAAAAAAAAAAATTGTACTCGAAACAATTTTAAGGTAAAGTGAACTTTATCTGTATGTTGACGAAAAAATATTTGGGAAGCACAAGCTGAATTCGAAACCTGCACCGTGAGATTACGAATTTCGAAAGAAAAAAGTACGCTTACGATTTTTTTCTTTAAACAATTCAGAAATTATTGTTATATTTTTTTTCTCTCTCCCAAGTGCAGCCGTATTTTTGTGAAAAATAATTGTTCATTGCTTTGTCTAACGTAATTGAAACTATTTGTTGTGCGAATTTTAGAAACGTTTTATTGTCTGAAATTATTTTGTGAAAATGTTTTACCTGGTTAAAGACTGTTGCTAAATTGTATAAACTTTGTGAAACATTATTTTTGCAAAAATTATGTTGCTAATTTACGAAAACGCATATTGACGAACTTTTTGTGAAATTATTGTTGTAAACTTTGGAAAGATATTTTGTACTGTAATTAAGCTACAATGGAGCAATTGGCTGAGTTAACGAAGGCGTTAACTCTAAGTATACAGCAGCAACAACAACAACAACAGCAACAACAACAGCTACTGCAGCAGCAAGAATTGACACAAAAAAACTTTAGAGGCACAACAAGAGCAAACAAAAATACTTTAACGTCAAATGTTAACGCAACAAAAGAATTTTGAAAAATTAATTCAAACGTCGACAAATGGGAAGAAAACTAATTTTTCTGCAGAGGGTATTTCAAATTCTTTGTCAGAATTTCACTACTCTCCCGATACTGGCGTTACATTTCCAGCATACTATAGAAGGTACGAAACAGTTTTTACAAAAAGATGTTCGGACTGGACCGACGAAGATAAAGTTACGCTGTTACTACAAAAACTAGCGACGGACGAAAACACCAAGTATGCTAATTTAATTTTACTCAAAAAACCGGAGGAAGTGAATTTTGAAGAGACAATTTCTAGAATATTTGATAAAAGAGACAGCCTTTTTCATTCTAGGTATAAATGTTTAAATTTACAGAAGTCGGAATCAGAAGACTATTTAGAATATGCATGTACTGTAAATTGCTTATGTGAATCATTTAAATTAAATGAAATTTCGGCAGATTTATTTAAATGTTTAATCTTTGTACAAGGACTCACAGCACCAAGGAACAAAGATGTCAGATCCCGGATCCTGACAATTATGGAGTCGGACCCGAATGTAACTTTACAAAAAGTAACCGAGGAGTGTCAACGTCTCATTAATATCAAAAGAGACAACACCCGCATTGAAGAAAAAAGCGTTTACAAGATACAACATGTAAAAAGGCAAAGGACCTCTAGAACATACAAGACTCAGGAACAAAAGACTCGCAGAATGTACAAGGACCAAAGTTGTGAATGCTGCGGAAGTACAAGACACACCAAAAAGATCTGCTGGTTCAGGAATAGGATATGTTACGAATGTGGATTCAAAGGCCACAAGGGAACATATTGTAACCAGAAGAAAAAACGAAGGAACGACAAAGTTAATACGCCTCGCACAAGGAAAGAGAAAAGCTGCGAAAGGCATAAATATGTCGATGTAAAGATAAATGGACATCCTGTAACATTACTCCTGGATAGTGGTGCGGACATTAGCATCATAGATGAAGATATCTGGAGAAGGATCGGTCGACCTGAACTAAGAGAAACCAGCAAGATGGCGAAGAGTGTGTGCGGCAAAAGGTTGGAATTCAAAGGAGAACTGAGGTGCAATGTGTCATTTGGTGGTCAAACACACAAGTCCAAAGTGTACGTAGTACCAGGAAGGAACACAAGTCTATTTGGAGTGGATTGGATTGTCCTGTTCAACTTATGGGAACGACCGGTTAATTCTTTTTGTAATAGGTTGACCACAGAGAAATAAAACCAAATAGAAGGCTTCATGGACAATTTAAATGCAGAATTCCCAAAAGTTTTTGTCGAAAAACTTGGATACTGTGTGAAAACAGAAGCAAAATTTGAGGTGGAGAAAAATGCCACCCCAGTGTTCAAACCTAAAAGAAATGTACCTTTTTCATCGATGGATGCAATAGAGAAGGAGTTTGAGAGACTTCAACAATTAGACGTCATTGAAAAGGTTGACCACACGGATTGGGCAAGTCCGACGGTATATGTGAAGAAAAAGAATAAAAAAATAAGAGTCTGCGCTGACTTTTCGACGGGCCTTAATGATTGTTTGCAGGACCACAATTACCCCCTTCCGTCGGCAGAAGATCTATTCTCAAAACTAAACGGAGGAAAATTTTTTTCCAAAATAGACCTCTCGGATGCATACTTGCAAATCAAAGTCAATGACGAATGTTGAAAGTACCTGTGCATTAACACGCATAAGGGTATTTTTAAACTAAAAAGACTTCCGTTCGGATTAAAGGTCGCCCTTGCTCTGTTTCAACAGGTTATGGATACGATGCTCGCAGGATTGGAATTTTCAATGGCATACCTTGACGATATCCTGATAAAGAGCAGAAATTTGCATGAACACAAGAAGCACGTCAGAGAAGTATTTAAGAGAATAGAGGAGTTTGGTTTCAGATTGAGCCCGGAGAAATGCGATTTCTTTATGGAAAGGATCAGATACCTTGGTCAAATAATCAACAAAGAGGGACGAAGACCAGATCCACAACGGGCCGAAGCAATTGAAAAAATGCCTGCTCCAGACTCAGTACCGAAGCTACAATCATTTATGGGATTGGTTCAATATTACGCGATGTACATACCTAATGTGCATAATTTCAGAGCTCCTATTAACGAGTTACTAAAAAAGGGTAGTAAATGGAGTTGGAATAAGGAATGTGAATCTGCCTTCCAAAAAATTAAGAAATGTCTACTATCAGACTTGGCATTAGCGCATTTTGATCCAGACAAGGAGTTAGTACTAGCAACGGACGCCAGTGATTACGGTGTTGGCGCTGCATTACTTCATAAGTATGAGGATGGAACAACAAAAGCAATCGCTCATGCATCAAGAACTTTGGTTGCAGCTGAGAAAAACTATAGCCAGATTGAAAAGGAGGCTCTGTCGATAATATTTGGAGTCAAAAAGTATAATCGATTTCTCCATGGACGAACCTTCACATTGCAAACAGACCATAAACTCTTGATTACGATATTTGGATCAAAGAAAGGCATTCCTAAGCATACCGCAAATCGACTACAGCGATGGGCTGTAACTCTCTTAAACTATCAGTTTAAGATGGAGTATGTGTCATCGAAAAAGTTAGGACACGCGGATGCACTATCAAGGTTGATTCCAAAAAGAAACGAAAGTTTCGAAGAGACAGTAATTGCTGCTCTTAAAGATGAAAGCGAATGTACAAGTTCAATGTGTAATATGATACGTGAACTTCCAATAACCCTTGAAGAGATTAAAAGAGAAGCTGAAAAAGACATTTTCATAAAGAAAATAAAAACTCAATTAGGACTGAGGGAAAAAAGTAACAAAGTAGGACAAACTACATTTTTTTCAATTTGTGAAGGTGTACTTATGTATGTTGATAGAATCGTAATTCCACAGGCATTACGAAGGAAAATATTAATGGAATTCCATACAGGTCATCCTGGCATTTCAAGAATGAAATCCTTAATTAGAGGATACGTATATTGGCCTGGTATGGACAAAGAAGTAGAAAACTGTGTCAAAGCATGCAAAGGATGTTAGTTAGCAGCCCGAGATCCGCCAGTAAAAACTACCCCATGGCCGAAAACGGACCTACCCTGGTCACGTCTACATATTGATTATGCCGGACCTCTAAATGGTTTTTTCTACTTAATTGTAGTAGATTCTTTCTCTAAATGGCCAGAGATATTTAAAACCAGACATCCAACTGCAAGGAACACTGTAAATGCACTTAACGAAATCTTTAGCCGTTTTGGTGTACCAAAAACCATAGTAAGTGACAATGGTACAGCATTTACAGGTTACGAATTTAAAGAATTCTGCAAATCGCTGAATATTCAACATATCACGACACCTGTTTACCATCCTAGGTCGAATGGGTTGGCAGAAAAATTTGTGGACACATTTAAACGGGCAATAAAGAAAAACCTGAATATGGACACAGATGAGCAAACTATACAAACATTTCTAGCAATCTACAGGGTAACCCCGAACCCAAATAATAATGTTAATTCATCCCCTGCAGAACTGATGCTACAAAAAATTAGATCTATCTTCGATAGACTTATACCTGAGAAGAAGAAAAGTTCTAAAGGAGAAAACTTGAAAGTAAAGTGCTATTCCTCAGGGGACAAAGTGTATTTAAAAAATTTTCAGAATGGAAAAGATCATTGGGTGGACGGTTTCATTATGAAAAGAATTGGGAACATGGTTTATACCATTCAAGGCCCAAGTTTTGTCTGTAAAAGACACATAAATCAAATCCGTCCCAGAATTTTGCAAAATACAGAAGAAATTCCAATGGAAACATTATGTGATACATTTGATATACCAAAGCCAGTATGTATACCTGAAACCATGAATGTATCCCCTGAACATACCATACGGGGTGGACAGAATTCCTTACCGCAGGTAACGCAGACCAGAAGGAAGAGCACCAGAAAAAGGAAAAGCATCAGGCGTTTAAGCCCTGATCCTAAAAGGAAACGGTACTAAAGCTAAAATCGGGAAGATTTCAGCTTCAGGGGAAGGTGTTGTAAAGGTCATGATTGGCATAAATACGAAACTAACACAAAGGGAAGTAATCAGGTATTGACTATATACGAAAGTACGTATATAAGACGGGCAGTCATATCTGGAAGTGAGCGAAGAGTAAACGTCTCTACTTCCTACTGGATCCCTGTTAAACGCAAACCACTCGGCGTATTCTTAATTTAGTATGTCCTATGTAATTTAGGATATAACACTTAGTAATGAGATAATTAACATTTATATGCAGGTTAATTGAGATTTGTTTCTTGTCAGGTGTTATTTTGGTAATACTGGATTGTTTTTAATATAAAATGTTTGTACAAATTAGTTTCTTTAAGAAACCCTATAATTTGGGAAAAAGCTATATTTTTAAATAATATTTTTATATTTGTTACTTTGTAATATTTGCTGTGCATATATGTGAATATTTTTTGTATTTTATTAATAGTCCTTGATTACAATGGTTACACCAAAGTTCATCTTCTTCTCTAAGCAGATGTATGTTGGTCAATCTTGTGTTAGAATGGTTTCTTCTCTTCAATTGGTTATCATGTTTTTGTTTTTTGTTCCGACTATGGATTGATGTTCATACAATTTCTTTTGAGGAAAGATGTTCCATATTGCATGCCATTTTGATTTTATATATTCTTTGACTTTCCTTTTTGATATATCTTGTTGAAGTTATAATGACCCGAGAGGAAAGTCTTTAAAATAATAGGCTTATTTCCGGATGTATATATCTTGTACATACAAGATATGTTAACAGAATACAGAATATGTAATAGGGCAGACCGACTAGAAAATACGTAAGACAGAATATTAAGACGGCATGTCTCGGCTGCTCACTGTAGTCATACTTATAATCCGACGAGTCCATCTATTTCGTAAATGGGGAAGTCAGTGGTATTTTGATGTTATTTATATCATTCCTTTTAATAACAAGATGGCTAAGTATTCAGGTCAAGATTACTTCCTTTTGTGCTTTTACTAAATTGTGATATTCTTCTAATATATTGAGTGGACATACCAATGTAAATTACTCATTGTATTTTTGTCACAGCTACCACTCAGGATGGGTGATAGCTGCGACAATTTGATAAAAGGTCCTATATCACTGCATACCAGACATGTCGATTTTAAGCTTCCTTGGTTGCAATTGCGATCCATTCTCAATTCCATCAGCAAAAGCCAGACATGAGTTTGAAATCTACTTCAGCTAACTACCCAGATAAAAACCTTACTTAATCAAAATAAAAAAACAATTATACATCTATAAGAGATTTATTATAAAATGTTTATTTATTTTTTTATTATTAAGATGATAAAAGTTTTATTTAATTTTTTTTTTTTTGGTTTGTTTTACGGCATATCAACCATCTTTGGGTCATTTAATGCCGAATCAAGTTGTTGAATGGTATTTTATGGGTAGGACAATTTCATTTTTTAATTGGTAATATGCTCTAAAAAGCTTTGTTTACTTTAATTCATTTATATTTTTATAGTTTTAACAGCATGTCAAAACTTAGGGTTATTTTATGCCGAATATTTATGGAAATTGAGGGGGGGGGAGTTCCCCTTTTTATTTTAATTTATATATATGTAATTTTTTTTTTTTTAATTCTTTGGTAGAGTCCGATTTTTTTTAGAGAGTAAGATGTGGGGATTGTTTTTTTAAAAAGATCTTTAATATTTTTTTCTTTATAGTAGTTAATTCTTATTGTTGTAAAATCGATGCAGTCGATTAAAATGTGTTTGATTGTGAGTGGAGTTTGGCATAGCATGCAGATGGGTTGGTTTTCCTTTCTCAAGAGATATGATTGGGTTAAAAGTGTATGCCCCATTTTTATTCTTGTTAAAGTGACCTCTTCTTTTCTGTTAAGTTTGGTGTTTTGTTTCTGCCTTTTTAGGTTTGGCATTATTGCGTGTAATTTGTTGTTTGGAAAATTATTCCAGTAGGTTTGCCATTTTTCCATTGTGTATGTATTGATCTGTCTATAAAGGTCTGAGTAGGGGATCTTAAAGTTTAGATCAGTTGGGAGGTTTAGTGTCGTTTTTGCTGCCAAATCTGCTAATTCGTTTCCTCTGATACCTGTGTGGCTTGGTATCCTGCAGAAAATAATTTCTTTTTGGCTGTTTAGTTGTGTTAATTTGTCGAGCAGAATTGCAATTAGAGGATTGTCTGTCTTTTTATTTTTAATAGATATTATGTTGGATAATGGCCCTATGGGAATGGACGTATCTGTTGGGAATCGTCGGTTCGACTTGCGTGAGTTAACGCGGGTGCATTCGAGTGCAGATTGGGGCCTGTTCTCACAGTCCGAGCTAACGGACATGACAAGGTTACCGCGTGACGAGACCCCAGATCAAGGGTCAGTCTGCACCTGTGAGAGGCTCTGTGACATCGCGGGCCTTGCGTGGGAAAGAGAGGATCTGTGACGTCACTCGTTCTCGTGAGAAGTGAGTTTTTAGTCAGTCTGATTCGGAAGGCGAACTAAGAAGACGTGCGATTCACGATGTAAAACTAAGGGAAATATTTCCCTTCAGGGAAGACAAGCGTGAGAAATCCTTTCCCCCCTCTCTATGAATGGTTAAGAAACATTGTTAACTAACTACGATAAAGTAGGATTTGCTCTCCCTCTCAACATGGTGAATGACTCCCAGTTGAAATAACAACGCTTGAATAAAATGAATTAAATTTAAAAGCAGAGTTTGTCTTCGGAGTGCGTCATGGCTTTTGTTGCAGACAATGACGGCGTGGTTCACGGTAGAGAAGAAAGAATTCATCCACTAGACGACCCGACCGCCCTCTACAAGCGAGGGAGAAATCTAAGGTATGCAACAATTAGAGCTGATAGAGAGTCCGAAAAAATTATATACTTGGAATTTTCATTGTTGGAGACGAGATTGAGTGCTAAGGTTAGTGCATATATTTCTGCACTATAGATTGAAGTTTCTTTTGGGAGGTTTGCTTGCTTTTTTATGGATTTGTTGAGTATCGCTGCACTGGCTGTTGCATTATTTTGTTTGGAACCATCTGTATATATATGTATATGGTTTGGATATATTTCCTTGATTTTGTTGAGGTTATCTTGCCATATTATTGGATGGGTTTTTCCGTATTTACTCAAGCTTAAGTCAATTTTGGGCGTTATGATTTCCCATGGTGGGATTTTGGGGATTGTGGGTTGGAGTACTTTGGTTATAGGTATAGCTGCATTGTTAACTATGGGGATCATTCTGAGACCAAAGGGCTTGATTGCGTTTTCTTTCTGTTCAAAGGAGGCTTTGTGTTTGGGATCAGTGATACTGCTGTATGCGGGGTTGTTGGGATTTGCTATTATTTTAATGTAGTACTTAAGAGCTAAGTTGTTGTTTCTGAGTTTTGGAGGGGGTTCAAAGGCTTCTGAATATAGGCTTTCCACTGGGGTTGTTTTGTAGGCTCCCAGGGCTAGTCTTAAGCCAGTATGATAGATGGGGTTTAACATTTTTTTATAGGATTTTCGGGTGGATTAATAGATAAAGCATCCATTATCTAGTTTTGATCTGACTAGGGATCTGTAGAGTTTCATAAGGGTGTCTTTATCAGCTCCCCAATCGTTGTGGGCTATGACTCGTTGTAGTTGTAGTGCTTAATAGCCTTTCTCTTTGATGTAGTTGATGTGTGGGATGAAGTTCAGTTTTAGGAATTTGTATTCAGTTACAAGTGGGATGTTTTCCCCTTCAAGTTATAGGTTGGGATCATTATGTAGTTTGTGTTTGTTACAAAAATGGATGCATTTGGTTTTGGTTTTTGAAATTTTAAAACCGTTTTTGGTTGCCCAGTTATAGATTTTGTTTATGTTGTTTTGCAGTTTTCTTTCTATCAAGTGGATATATGTGGATCGATAGTTTATGGTTAGGTCATCGACGTATAAGGATCCACTTATGTCGGGGTGATTTCCTTAGCTATGCCATTTATTTTTATATTAAATAAGGTTGTTGATAGGATGCTGCCTTGTGGTACACTTTCTTCTTGTTCTTTTGTTTCTGATAATGTAGATCCCATTTGTACTCTAAAAGTTCTGTTGGATAAAAAGTTCAGTCCGATATTGTGTAGATCTATTAGAATTCCATGTCTCCATGTTGTTCCATAAGCTTTTTCAAGGTCAAAAAAAGATGGTTGTTACATGTTGACCTTTTATAAAAGTTTCTCTAATGTAGGTTCCTAGATTTGTTAAAAGATCCACGATTTTTCCGGAAGCCACATTGTATATTTGTAATTATATTGTTTGTTTCGAGGAACCAAGTTAATCTATTGTTAATCATTCTTTCAAAGGTTTTACATAGGCAGCTGGTTAAAGAGATTGCTCTATAATTGGAGGGATTTGATGGATCTTTTTCGGTTTTGAGTATTGGGATAACTATGGCTTGTTTCCATAAGTTAGGTATGTTGTTATTTTTCCAGATATCATTAAGGATGTCGAGGAGGTATGTTAGGGAGATATCTGGTAACTGATTGAGGAATTCATAATGTATGTCATCTGGACCTGTTGCAGTATTGTGAGATTGTTTTAGAGAGTTGTATAATTATGATAGAGTGAATAGTTGGTTATAGTTTTCAGAGTTGTTCGATTTGAAATTTAGTTTTTTCTTTTCTTCAATTTTTTTTAATGTTTTGGAATGTTCTGCTATAGTTAGTAGGAGAGGAGTTCTGGGAAAAACTTTGAGCCAATGTGTTTGCGATTTCATAGGGGTCACTGATTATTATGTTATTATTAGAAAGATGTTTGATCGAGATGTTCTTGTTTTTACCGTTAATTTTTCTAATAATGTTCCAGACAGTTTTTGTATTTGTGTTGATGTTTATTTTAGATACAAAGTTCTTCCAAGAGGAGCGTTTTGCTTCCTTGATTGTACGTCGTGCTAGTGCTCTGTGTTTTTTAAAAGAGTCTAGGTTTTCCGTAGTGGGATGTAGGGTAAATTTACGGAGGGCGGATCGGCGTAATCTGATCGCTTTTCTGCATTCACTATTAAACCAAGGTTTATTGTGTTTTGTGGATTTGTAGGATTTGGGGATACATTCTTTAGCTATTGATATTGTTTCCGAGAAGAAAATTACATGGTTTGCATTTTCGATGTTTGAACTGGGGATGACTTTCGATTGGCATAAAAGTTTGAATTTTGTCCAGTTTGCTTTTTTTAGGTTCCAGTGGAGAATTTTGTTATTTGGGTTTAGGGTTAAACTTTTTAGGAATATGGGAAAGTGGTCACTTTCACAAGTGTCATTATGAACTGACCAAGTAAAGTCCATGAAAATCGAAGGATCACTTAAGGACAAATCTATTGCTGAGCGGCTGCCAGAAAAGGAACATATATGGGTTGGGGTTTTGTCATTGAAGATGCATAGGTTGTTGTTATTAATAAGTAATTTTATGTCTTTTCCTTTTCTATTCGTGTTATCGCAGCCCCATATGGTGCTGTGGCTGTTGAAGCCCCCGAGTAATAAATAAGGAGCAGAGAGTTGTTCTATTGTTTCCTGTAGTTTGTCTTTATTTATTTCTTCATTCGGTGGGATGTATACGGAGCAGATATTAATTGGTTTTGTAAGGTTACTCTGACAGCTATTGCTTGTAGATCAGTTTTTAGATTCATGTGACTATGTGGCACATCATTTCTGACTAGGATGAATGTACCACCTGATGCTCTTAGGCTTGAATTTTTGGTATAGTTAAAGTGTTGATAACCTTTTATGTTAGTTATGTTGTCGTTTTTGAGAAAGGTTTCCTGAAGGCAGAGGATGGCTGGGTTTGAGTCTGCTATCAGTAGAAGTAGTTCGTTAATGTTAGCTCTCATTCCGGGCCCATTTTCCACTGGTTTTGGTTCAATCTCCTTATTTGTTTCGGGAGTGACGTCCTCAACCTCCATTACTTCAAGGGACCGGAATCTGTTGCTTGCTGTCACCGCCGCTCGTTGCGATTCGTGTTTCATAGAGGGTTTAGCTTCAGTTGAGGAGATCTTTTCCTTTGTTGATTTTGTTTGCTTAGAGGTTGTATGGGAAGTAATTTTGTTTTTGTTTTTGTTGTTAATATTTTGGTTTATGGATTGATTTTATGGTGGGAGTTTTTTCCTTCAGAATCTTCTGTTTCTGGTGTATTTTAACTGATGTCAGTAGGAATTAATGGATTTATTTGTTTATCCTGGTTGAGTTGGTTTGATTTTGATTTGCTTTTGCCATCGTTTTCTAATTCTTACATGACTTTCCTGTGTTTAAAAGTAAAGGTGATGTAGTATAATATTTTTACGTCTTGTTCTTTGGTGGTGTGGAAGACATTTGCGGGTGTAAGAGTTAGGGCTTGACATGACTAGCCGATTGATCGGATCTGGCCTCTCCGACCTCTCGTCTAGCCGAAGTAAGGGCCAAAGTAGAGCGTTACAAAACGTGTGACCATTTGTGTTACCAGATTACGGCTTGCTCAGCTACCAGGATCCCGTCGTAAGACGACACGGGCTGCTACCCACGGCTAAAAGGTAGCGCAACTTGGGGAGGGAGTGTGTAGTTTTTGTTTTTTGTTTGGCAGAACATGATTGAGTTTTGCAAAGAGAAAAAGCAACATAAAAAAATCGATGTAGGTGCCTTTTGGGTCAGGAAGCCAATATTCAGACAGCCTGATCTGGTAGAACCAGGTAAAAGTTGTAAATTACACACACACATGTATATATATATATAAGAGAGTTTGAATTATGTACTAGCC
>CAUVYP010000663.1:17500-100000 GCA_963556195.1 Sepiola atlantica | reverse complement strand
CGTAACCAGTACTTGATCCAGGAGCGACCTACGAGTAATGACGTAGTCTAGTTGATACATATATATATATATATATATATATATATATATATATATATATATATATATATACATATATATACATATATATATACATATATACATATATACATATATACTAAACTGCACTGTTCGTGGATAAATTTTTACTTGTCCTGGGACGGGTTTTCTTATATAAGGAATATACATATACATATATATATATATATATATATATATATATATATATATAAAAGGAAATTAATAACATCTTTATATATATATATATAGTGTTGCAAAGACGATATTGACATAAAAATGTTGTTTGGCTCACAGCAAAAGAAACGGACCATAAAAAATCTCACAGAAATGTTATGTTTTTTGGAAATATGAAAAAATTAAAATTAAAAAAACATGGTTATTGGAATATAAAATTAACCTGACTAATATATATATATATATACATATATATATATATATATATATATATATATATATATATATATATATATATTAGTGGAGAGTGCAAAAGACAGAGAAGTCACATGGCACAACCTCAAATACATGAAGCCTAAAAAATTAAGGCAGTCTCCGATATGTTACCAACATCAGTTAGCCTTCATGGGTTAGCTACAGAGCATGTGGGAAAACTGCCAACCTCAAATATATTCTCGCTGGATGCGAGCATACCCTGAGAAGCTATACATGGAGACACAATGAAGTATTGGAGATTATTGCGGAAGCTTCGAAGATGGAAATAGTTCAAAGTCTTTGTGTAAAAATAGGCAGAGATTGTCATTGCTTGATAGCTGCATGGACTGGCACATAGTATTCGAGTTAGAACGCTGACTTTTATTTCCAACTGAAATAACGTTAACAAATCAGCGTCCAGATATTGTCATTTAGTCCATTAATTTGAAAAAAGTTTTCATCATTGAATTAACGGTTCCATTTGAGGAAAATTTTGACTGGGCACACCAGTGCAAGTTGGAAAGATATGAAGATCTACGAGAATAATTTGTCAGAAATCGCTGGAAAACTATTGTATTTCCTATCACAGTTGGATGCCGAGGTTTTATTGCCAACTCAACCTACGCGTTCTTGAATAATCTTGGTCTTTTGCCATAAGAGGAAATACATAAAGAAAATACAAGACAAAGCTCTACTTGCATCAGTGAGGATATGGCAATCCAACAGAGTGATGACAATCCAACAAAGTCTGGTAAGATTATGAGATACTGCTGGGGCGCTCTGAGTTAGTGAAATGATGCTTCAGCATTGAAACCCTGAATGAACCCATAGTCATCATCTGATGAAGCAATGCTGTTGGAAGCAATGCTACTGTACAAGCAATAGTTATTGTATGAACACGTTTATAGAGTTTATTTTCTCTTCATTTCCGTGCTAATTGGTGGTGGCCCGAAGGGTAGAATAGTGGACCACGTGTCAGTGGTGACTTTGAAACGGGAGAGAATTAACACTCTCTTACACTGACGATTGCATAGACATGAAACATCGATGTCTGTAGGTAATAATAATAAATATTTATTTTAAAACATATTGTTATAACCCACTTATTACAAAGACTATTACAATAAACAGTCATACTATGGCATAAATGCGATGTTCCAACCCTTTGTTGTTGCTGTTGAACACTGTTCGACTGCTTACTATGTGCGTTCGCTGATTTGACGTATATAGAGTTAAATTTATCTTCATTTCGTGCTAATTGGAGGTGGCCGAAGGGTAGAATACCTGACTACGAGTCAGTTGTGATTTTGAAACCGGGTTCATGCCTTTCGACCGGCAAGAATTATCACTCTCCTACACTGAATGTTGCATAAGCATGAAACGTCGATATATATATATATATATATATATATATATATATATATATATTTTTTTTTTAAATTATTTTTTTACGTACATGAATGTAATCCATGAACACATGTTTCTGGCTATCAGCCGTCACTAGCATGGATAAATTAGACAGGAATCGAACCTACGATACAGAGCTCGATATATATATATATATATATATATATATTGTCACATATATATATATATATATATATATATATATATATATATATATTGTCACGACCTGTATCTGTGACTAAAGATTCTTTTTGCAAAAAAGTTCTCTGCACGTTTCTCCGCTGTCACCTGAGGATGATCGACAAAGAATCAAAAACGTTCGTGAAACCTGTGGAACATCTTTTAATTTTTTTTGATTTTAATACAAAAAAGACCATAAAAAAATTGAAAAAATAAAAAAGGGCATA
The DNA here is from genome assembly GCA_963556195.1 of Sepiola atlantica. Lineage (NCBI taxonomy): Eukaryota > Metazoa > Mollusca > Cephalopoda > Sepiida > Sepiolidae > Sepiola > Sepiola atlantica. The sequence continues at coordinate 97,697 of CAUVYP010000663.1, read as the reverse complement.
ATTAAACAGACGAATTCTGTTATTTTTTAACAATGTTCGCATAAATGAGAAAATGCTGCCTAAATACACACACAATATATATATATATATATATATATATAGTGGTGTGGATATGAGAACCCCATCCACCAACTCCCCAGTTTGCAAAACAAGAAAACAAAAAGGTGTGACGCGACCGCTTACCGGAAAGTGTAACTGAGTGTGTGTGAGACTTGGAGACGTCTCTCGGACATGACACTAGCTGTTCGGACTAAATGATCGATTCATTCCTTTAATAAGGAAGTGGTTATACCAAGACGGGTATTTCATGGGAATTACGGCAGCTTCATAAATTCTCTCCAGAGAATTAATCATCGGTTGGGACAATCGGCTTCTGGAAATCAAGGCTTGTAATGAGGAAACAAACCATTTTATATATCAAAAATATATTTTATTCATTTCCGAAGAAACATATTTAAAAACTTCACATCTGTCTTCAAACCCTTTTGTTGCAGACTAAGCGAGAGGGGAGAGGAAGGAAGAGAGAGAGGGAGGGAGAAAAAAGAGACAGAAAATAAAGTCACTGCTGTCTCCAGTTTTTAACGTATATCGGATGACAATCAATCTGATCTTTGACCCCCCCCCCCGTTGATATTTAAGTTGCCATCTCGGATCGCGCACCCAGCGACATCTCGGATCGCGCGCCCAGCGACCCACGAAAGTTTAAACAATCGCCCGACTGCTTTGATCTGAACAACATGGCCGTCTGATGATGTTTGTCTGTGAATAAACAAAAAGAAACAGTGCTGAACAAAATCACGGGTTACCCTCTGGCAAGGCATAGCACTCAGCATCTATCCTGCGAGAGTTATGGCGAAGCAGTTGGAAGCAGCTTGGTGGATGTGTACTCCCGACAGATGAACTCGCCAGATTTAGTCAGTAGTGAAGCACTCTAATTTAACAAAGAACTGTTGAGTCGTCCATAGGCAAAAAAATATGGCTATAAAAAAAGTTACTCTGGCTCATACACAAATCAAACTCGTAAACTGCATCGTCCGTCTCATGGGTCAGCAAGGTTGAGGTTCCGACTCCAACCACAATGTTAGAAAAGCTAGCTACAGGGTCTGAAGCAGTGAGACATAGGTCTGCACATATACTAATGTGTAAAAGGTATACTAAATGTATTCAATCAACGAACTTCCATAGCTGATTGCTTCTTCTGTTAAACATAACATCGATTTGATTTGCATCCAGGGGCATAGCTTTTCCCACAATGAACTTGACCTAAAACATCTCAATGCAGGGAGTGGGTTTTCATATATGTTTTTGCTTGGAAAACCTCCAATAATGCTACAATTGGCGTTGTAGGAATGCTACTCAGTCCACATGCATTGAAAGCACGAAATAGTATTGAAAAAATTTGGCCTAGAATGACAGTGGCTACCTTCATTGGGAACGCTGAAGTAACAGCAATTTCTTGTTACAGCTCAACAAACATGGCCAATGCAGACGATGTTATAATGTTTTACCAAAATCTATTTTCAATCATACAACAGGTACCAAAGCATAATGTATAGATTCTAGGAAGGGACATGCAGGCTCAGATAAAAACGATTTTTACAGACACAGCTATTATGATGTCACAAATAGAAATGGTGAACTTTTTCAAGACTTAATCACTGAAAATGGTCTGATATGTCTGAACACTAGACATCAAAAACAACTTGGTAAGTTTTAAACATTTACATATCCAAATGGTAAAAATGCTCAATTGGATTATATATTAATCAACAAATAATAGATGAAGAGTGCCATCACTGTGCAGTATATGATACATCTGACACTGTCACTTCAGATCATAGAATAGTATTTGCTAAGATCTACCTCAGTCTAAGAAAAACAAAAAAAACATAAATATGAATGGTAAAGATTGGCAGACCACAATATCTGCAAGCAATGTGCTCTCACACTGAGAAACAGATTCAGTGTACTACAAGAAATGTCAACTTCTGCAAATTACAAAGATGAGCAATTGGTCATACTCACATACAATATCCCATTGAAACCGAAAAGGAGGGCACCTTAGGAAACACCTGTGGTTTCAAAAAAGAGAGAAGCCCTAAAGCAGGCCTAGAAACTGAAGAGGAGACATCCAATTACAAATAATCAATTTGAATTTTTACAAGCTCAAAATGCCCTAACAAGCACTTATCAAAAGATAAAAGCCCCCAAAATTGCAAAAAATTACCCTTTTCTCCCATAGCGTTTGATCCATCCATTCAATTTTTTTGAAACTTGGCCAAAATGTAGAGGCGATTGTTCTGGATATAAAATGAGCATCCTTGACCTCAGAAAAATTCTGGTTCGCGCCCCCAGGGGGTCAAGGGGGGGGGGGGTCAAAAATGCCCCAAATTGCCCAAATTTATTGTATTTTACACTCGCCACATCGAGTCACATACAGACGGGGACCACGCATGCGCAGCTTGTTATTAATGATTTTCATGAATAAATGCTTGTAGGAACTGATTCAATTCTTTTGAATCCATCAAATTCAAGTAGAAGTGGTTAATTAAAAATTATTTATTTAAATTGGTACATTTTATGCTTCTTTGGAAGAGACCTCTTTAAAGAGAAAAGAGAAATATACTCGGTGGGGTTGTTTAACAATGAAATACAAAAGGATGACAATATTTTTTACTTGTTTTCAAACATATATATGTTTTTGTTGCATGTTTTTATAATGTCCTTTTCGAGTAATTTGTCTTTGGCGAAATGGAAATATGACGCCAAAAGATGACTAGCTTGTTTTCTTTGAAAATATTTATAAACAAAAGACTTTTATCTGATCGGCGAAACAAAACTTTTTTGCAGGCAGAGGGGTTAGGGTTAGGGTTAGGGTTAGGGTTAGGTAATGCTCATCGAGTTAACACAGTGAATTTGAATTTTTTTGCGACTAACCATTTTCGTGGGACCATATCAGTCGAGGATTATGTTGATTAGTTTACATCTTGCCCCGTGTATGTTGTTTTCACTTCTTCTGCTGACTAGCTGTTTCTCTCTATCTATACAGCACACAATTAAGTTTAGACATAAAGGTCATCCTTACTACAGGCCAGGCAATCATGCAACTGGGGTCTTTTGCTGGGGGTCATGTGAATTTTCTTAAATATTCGATATAGAAGTTGCAAACAAAGGGAAAATTCCCCTGTGAGATTAGTTTGATGTTTTTATGTGTTTTACATACCAAATAATAAGAACCACAATGAGCTAATTGATAAATTTGACAATTATTGATGAATTCCTATAAATGAAAAAACATGTAACTTTGAATATACAAAGGCAAATGCATATTTCAATGAGTGATTTTTATTTCAATGTGGGATTTTTTTTTAGAGAATTTGTACTTGTGTCAAAAGATCATGACTTTTATATTGTGGTTAAAAAAAGGATCTGCACCAGTCGATGATATCAAGCAGAGAAACATAGTTTGTTCAAATGTGATATGTGTTTTACTAACCAAAAAAATGTAAACTGTTCTCATTTTGATTGTTTTAAACACAACATTTTGGCTATAGCCTTCATTTCACATCATAAAATAATCCCAAAATGAAGTTCAAACTAAAATTTCAGCATCCAAATCTCTAGTGTGGTCTCGTAGTCGATTAATCTAAGCAAACGAATTCACTGAAATGGAAGATGAAATGAGATAATACAATGTCCATAGATTAAATAGAAGGTTTAGTTAAAAATCTATAGGTTATCCTATAAAATGGACAGGGTTCACAGCAATGAGTTACGATAACCAGAATGTTGTGGCAAAACAAGGAAGACACTACTTACAAAAATCTCAAAGGAAATTTCTTCACCTCAAAATCTCAAAGTAGTAATTAAAACTTCTTATTTCAATGTCTCACTAGTAACTTGTTATCATCAAGAATCCACCCCAAAGAGGGTTCTTTCTTTTTGTGGTATAGAAAAGAGAAAAAGCCCCCCCCCCCCTGGATCCCCATGCTCCACCATAAAAGAAAAACTCAAAAACCACAAAAATCATTTCATTCTTCAAAAAATGGTGTTGCCGAAACAGTGAGTCCTGTGTTTCTAATAGTCAATTACCTTTTCTAACTGAAAAGCACAAACAACAAAATCTTGTATTTAAAAATAAAGTAGCTTTACTTTTTACAATAAATTAGAAAGAAAGCTTTGACATATATATTGGCACTATGTCACAGAATCAGTGAATTTTTTGTTTCTAATTGATATAACTTGGTTAGAAGTTATAATAACAAAAATAACCAGAGTGTAAGGTCTTTAAAAGAGGACTGTTTATTACAACGTATATCTTGTACAAAACAATAGCACTACCGGTAATCCAATGGGATTAACCAAATACACTCAAATACCATCAAATACAGTCCACCATACATACTACTGTTTGTAATATATATGTACACTTATCAACCTTGAGGGGAGTCAGGTATCCAATCACAACACACACACCCTCGAAGCTGAAAATCTCCCTTTCTGCTACTAATATTTCTTCCTCCTAGGATCCAGGCTGAAGCGCTCCACTGGTTTTCTTACACCTGTGCTCTTTCTTTTATTCCGAACTAATGGAATTATATCCTTTCCAGTTCAGGGTGAAGACAAATTGTGTTCAGTTCATAAGGTTGGTTCAGTAGATGTATACGTAAGTTGGTGTACAATATTCGGTAGTGGCATGGTAAAAGCATCACATAGAATCTTCATTGGGACTTCTTCCTCGCTTTTTTCATTATTTTCAGCATATCGTGGTCTAATTTGGTTAATGTCTTTTACACACAAATCTTTGACTTGTTATAGTGTAGACCACTTTGCCAATAACTTTTACACCTTGGAAATTTTTGAAATCTACTTGATCTCTTGGGGAGTATCTTATTATGTTTACATTCTTCTTCCTTTTTAGCAACTTTTTTCTTTAGAAAGGGAATCAATCTATTGAAAATTGATCGTATTTTCCTTGCAAACATAAGTTCCGCAGGGGACAACTTCGAGTCATTGTTTCAATTACGAGTCACCCTATAAATTGCTAAAAATTTCTGGATAGTTTTTTCTTCTGCGCCCATATATTCATTTTTTGTAAAGCACGCTTAAACGTGTCAACAAATTTTTCAGCTTGACCGTTCGATAGGATAATATATTGGTGTAGTAATGTGTTCAATGTCCAAAAGAGAAGAACAAAAAATTTTAATTGCTTTTCTGTAAACGCCGCACCATTGTCGCTGACCAGTGTCTGGGGGACCCTGAAAATTTCATTTAATGCAGTGATGGTGTTCCTAGATGAAGGATGCTTGCACTTAAATACCTCAGGCCATTTTGACAAAGAGTTCATCATAATCAAGTAATAATATCCATTAATCGGTCAAGAATAGTCTTTATGTCCAAATCCGTTTTTGTCCAAGGATTCGTTTTGATCAGAGACGCCCTTACAGCCAATTGACAACCTCGACATAGTTTTACAAAACTTTCTATTTCCTTGTCCATTCCTGGCCAGTATACGCAGCATCGCATGAGTGATTTCATCCGGGACATGCCAGGATTACCGGTATGAAATTCTTTATGTAGAGATTGAGGTATTACAATTCTATCTTCGTACATTAAAATGTTGTCGCATATTGAGAAAGGTGAAATCTGGGTTTCTTTTTTCTTTCTTTTGTTCAATCCTGTCTGGTTCTTTATTTTTAATATAACATCATCTTTTTCGGCTTCCTTTTTTATTTGTTCCAATGCTACAGGTAATTCTCTCATAGTGTTTCTTTTTCCTCTTTTAGTGCTGCTATAACCGTCCTTTCTAAAATTTCTTCATTTTTGAGGATTAATCTTGACAGTCCATCCGCATGCCCATGTTTTTTGAATGCGATGTATTCCATTCTAAATGATAGTTCAGCAGGGTTACACCCCATCACTGTAAACGGTTGCTTTTTTTGATCCAATAATATAGTTACTAACAGTCTGTTTGAAGTATAAATGATCTACCATATAAAAAGCGATGGTATTTTTTAACACTAAACACAATCGACAATGCCTCTTTCTAGATCTGACTATAATTTTTCTCAGCCGGTAGAAGAGTCCTCGAAACATGCGCAATCGGTTTAGTCGTACCATGTTCACATTTGTGTAGCAGTGCAGCACCCACTTCGTATTTACTAGCGTCAGTCGCAAGGATGATTTCTTTCACAGGATCATAATGAGCTACGGTTAGATCTGAGAGTAGACTTTTTTTTATTTTCTGGAAAGCCGTCTTGCAATCTTTTGACCACATCCATTTTTTGTTTTTCTTTAATAATTCGTTAAGGGGGTCTCTTAAATCGTACATTTTTGGAATGTAGATCACATAATATTGGGCCAACCCAAGAAACAATTGTAGTTTTGCAACTGTCAGGAGCAGGCACATTTTTAATTGCATCGGTCCTCTGTAGGTCCGGTTTCCTGCCTTCACTGTCTATCACTTGTCCGAGGTATTTAATTCTTTCCATGAAGAATTGACACTTTTCGGAACTTAATTTGAAACCAAATTCTTTTAGTCGTTTAAACATAACTCTGATGTGTTTTTTGTGTTCGTGAACGTTCTTACTTTTGACTAGAATATCGTCTAAATAGGAAATAGCAAACACAAGACCCGCCAACATAGTGTCCATAATCTGCTGGAACAAAGTTGGAGCAACCTTTAAGTCGAAAGGAAGACTATTTAGTTTGAAAATTCACTTATGTGTATTTATGCACAAATATTCTTGACTATACTTTAACCTGCAAGTATTTGAAAAAAATCTTTCCTCCAGTTAACTTCAAGAAAATGTCTTCTGGCAAAGGAAGTGGATAATTATGATCTTATTTTTTTGTTTTTCTTTTTGATGTAGATGGTGGGCGATTAACCTAATACACTCGAATACCATTGAATACAGTCCACCATACAAACTACTGTTCGTAGTATATATGTACTACAGACTAGTCCACTTATCAGCCTTGAGGGGAGTCAGGTATCACATCACAACACTAATGATTTGAGGGGAGTCAGGTATCACAACACTAATGATCAATTATTTTTCACTGATCATAAAGCAAAAACAAAAAACAAGTAATTAAAAAAGAAATTGATTTTACTTTATGAAAATTTAGAAACAAAAGCTTCAAAATCCATACTGCAAAATGAACAAATGGATTAATTTAATAAGAAAACTATTTTGACTTCAACATGCATTTTACACTTGCAGAAATGATTAGTTTCTTTGTTCTTACAGAGCAATAATTATTTATAATTATAAATCAGACTGCTAAAATTTCAAGATAACTTCAAAACCTTAAGTGCTGGTTCTTTACTTTGGGAGACTGAAACAAACAATAATTCTTAAAAAATATATTTGATAATATAATTCCATGCATTCTCTTTGTATTCAAATGATGCATTTCAGACACCAACATGAATATTTTTCTTAAAGAATTTCTGCAAACCTTTGATTTGACAGCATTGAACATTATGAAACAGAAAAACACCCACTGAACAGTGGTATCCAGTAGAACTTTTAAATCGACACGGTCTATCAAAAAGCTTCCATACTCATGATAATAAAAAGCAGTATCATTGAATATTTCCTCCTCTCTAAGACAATGACATTTTAATATCTTTATGGATACCAGTTTCGAGGTCTGGCAGGTGATCAACTGTTTGGCATGCTAATTCATCCAATAGATATTCACATTTTGAGCAAGTATCGCCTGGATCATGCCTATACTCTGTAACATCAACTTTAAACCGAAGAAGTAATTTTGTTTTTTGAATATGGAATTTCTTAATAATATTTTGTACGGTAATAAAATGAGTACCACCAGAACCTTGTTTCAATTTACAAAATTCCGTTTCAAGATAGTCGGTGGTAAATTTTCCAAGAATGATAAAATTTAACCCACTGTCAAGTAAATCAGGGCCGGCGGGACAGTTATAAAAAGTGTGTGTGTGTGGGGGGGGGGGGGGGGGCACATTGCGCCCAGAATGCCAAATATGGGAATAAATTCAATATCTTGACTAAAAATGATCGTCTGATAGTGGGTGAGAGCTCGTTAGAAGCGGAATTAAATTCTCTTGGTGATAGAAAAAGAAAAATTCAAAATATTTCAATTTTTTTGCGTCTGGGCTCAAATTACCTTATTTGGGCAAATTGGGGAAAAATCAGTTTGGGGCATATTTTGGTTTAAAATGATCGTCTGGTAGTGGTTGATTGCTCGTTAGAAGCGGAATGGAATACTCTTGGTGATAGATGAAGAAACATTAAAAAAAATGTTTTTTTGGCGTCTGGGCCCAAAATACTATATTAGGACATTTTGGACCAAAAATACCTTTTTTGACATAATTTAGACATGAAATGATCTTCTGATAGTGGTTGAGGTCTTGTTGGAAGCATATTAGCAAGTCGCTTGTGGTGAAAAAAGAACAAACAGAAATTTCAATTTTGGGGGGTCTGGGCCCAAATTACCATATTTGGTCATTTTGGGCCAACTACACCTTTTTGAATTTAATCTAGACATAAAATGATTTTCTGACACTGCTTGATGGCTTATTTGAAACATATCAGTAAGTCGCTTCTAGTAAAAATGACAAAATTCAAGAATCAATTGGGTTATCAAATATAGAGAATACATAAAGTTAAAAGTATTAACTGACAAGGTGCATATAAAAGTACAAAAGTAAAAAGTATAAAAGTTTAAATGTATTAAGTATAAATGTATGTATTGGCTCGTTGGAAGCGTATTAACGAGGCAGACTTGCATTGTTTCTCTGTTCTTCACTTCAAATTGTGTTCATTGGACTTTGCTCAAAAGATACTGTATCGGTTGTTCTGTGGACAGAAGGACTGGAGGGAGGATGGAATGAATAACTTTGGATATTATGTGGATCCTCAACAATGCGAAAAAAGAATGTATCGATGCAACCCGAAAAATCACCGGTATGTTAATGGATACACCATGTGCGAGTCTGTCACAAACAAATGTGTGCATGTGGAAGCATTGAAAACCTTGGGCATCGAGATAATGCTTCATCTCAGAATTGCCTTCGTCGATGAGAAGGCTAAACCATGGATTATGATAATCCCAAGCTACCATCAAATGTGTGTCCATAGTTCAAGTGGAATAACGGTAACTCGATAGCAAAATGGAGTGAGAGTCCAGTAGAGTCTTGGAACAAGCACGTTCGGTCTTTCCTAAGTGGTCCAGCTGCATTGTCTCGGCATCAAAGACAATATTCATGATATACCTCGACAAATGTTAATAATGTTTCACCCTGAAATTGCTTCACGATGCGCCCGACCTTACTGTAATATTTGTGATGAAACTGGACACACAGCAAGGTCAATCAGACATACCAAGTCGACTGCTTCAACTATGAAACAAGCTCAAATAGATTCATTGTATTATTGACAAGTTTACTTTTGTTTGTTCGTTCATTGAACATTTTCTGCAAAATTTTACTTAAATACCGGAAAATTTAAATTTTCCTTGAATAATAAAGAATTTTGAGAAAATACTGTGTTTGACTCCTTAATACCTTTTGATTGGTCTCTTTTTAATGATGATGTGTATAAAATCTATTTTGTAGTACACCAGGTCCCCACAGTGAGAAATTATGAGAACGTTTTCAAAAATTATGATTTTTCTGAAAAATTTGGGTAAAATTGATGGGAATTATGTGTTCTGAATAATTCACCCCTACCCGACTTCAAGTTAAATTTTTTAAAATTGAATGCAATCAAAGGCTTTTTCTTTCTACATATTCAGAAAAGGGATTAAAAAATGCTTTCAGATAGATGGAAACAGAATTTTTCCATCTTGTTTCTGTTGATGACTGTAAAATGGGGGAGCCCAAATCAAAAAGTGAGGGGGCTTGAGCCCCCCCCCCCTCTGTGCCGCCGTCCATGTAAATGTCTGCAAACATTAATTAAACCATTACACGTATGCTCGATAGCCATCTTGTGAAGGATTTTATTCTCTTTCCTTACTTTCCCCATCATTTTTTGCAAGAAATGTCAAATTTCTATCATTTCACCATGATAATACTCTTTTTAGTGAATTATTTGTCTTGACACTTCCATAAATATCTTTTGCACTCACTATTTTCCAAAATTTCAAAACTTCTTCAATGAACAGTTTCTTTTGTATCCTGTAATAATGGATGAGTTTTCATTGCAGTTAGTATCATCACAAAACACTTTCAAACAGTGCGAAACTTTTTGTCTCTCAACTGGTTTTGGAAGAACCGCTATTTCTGTTAGTTTTGATAACTTAACAAATTTATTTTTTTCATGTGTAAAAAGTGGTTTCACTATTTCCCATTTTGCTGTCATTTTTTTACCATCAGAATAAAACAGTAATTTTGAACAAACCACAGTTATCCAGGTATTGCGAATACTTTTAAATATATGTACATAATCGAAAAACAAGTATATACCATTATTAGTAACTCAAGTCTTATTTTCAACAGTATAAAATTTATTTGATTAGTCCGATTATAGTCACAAGTAATTGCAATTACATGACCTTTCGAATGATTGACTAAATCAACAACATTTCTAACATTTGAAACAAAAAATTCGAATGGGTTCATCCTAATCAAAAACTTTGGTCCACCATGTAAACATTTGATTATAATACCCAATACAGTTTTTGCTAATGCTTCTTCAGAATCTTTGGCAACACCAAATATATTTCACCCTTGTTATTGTAAACTCACTTTAACATAAACTTCATCAACTAGGATGATACATTTTTTCTGTTTATCTGACAGTTTGCTAAACACATCACCAAGAAAATTCAGATCATCTACCTTCGAAACTATTCACTAGTGTTTTCATGCTGGGTAATTTGTAATGATCTCGAAGTTTGTTATAAAGAGACCGAGATGATGTGGTAAAATATTCGAATGTTCAAACAAGCATTTCCGACTTGTAAACTTTTTTTCCAACTATTCGTAGTGACATAACTTCGATATGTTGTCTCAAAACCTGTTTCTCTAGTTCAATTTTCAAGTTACTAAGGTAACGAATTGTTTCCTCAATTTGAGACCAATGTTGAAACTTATTTATTCTGTTGTTTTCAACAGAGAAGAAATGTGTATGGTAACATTCAAACGTTAAGTTTTCAAAAGTTTTAATTAAAAAAATCGGAATACTTTCAGTAAAAAAATGACAAGACTGGATGAACTGTTGATTGTTAGATTTGTAGCAGGTAATTGCTGGTACAAAATCATGATGGTCAATATCAGCACACAAATTTGTAAAATTATCAATTCTATGTTTATCTAAGAAATGTACAACCTCATTATTTTGTACACTTCGCACATAACTTTTTGCTGTTGTCCTTGGTTTTGGTAAAGGACTTGGTATCACACTTGATGAAGGATCTTTGGGTCGTGCTTTTCCCATGACAAACACAGTTTCATCACCAGGTGGAAAATGCCTTTCACAAACAACAGTATCTGAGTGGTTAGGAGTGTTAGCTCTTGGTATTACCTTTAACCATCTTTCTTTATCATCTTGATCTTTTGGGAGATAAAAAACTCTGACATTATTTTGCTCATTATAATTGCCTTGACAGGCTGTCACACAGCACTTTTTGACCATTTTGAGAAATATTCAACAAATTGTTTTAAACAAAAAAAAAGTAAAAGTGATATTTCGTGAATTAACAGAGTTGTTTACATGTAAATAAAACGTAAAAAAAAAACATGTATAGTATACTTCGTAAGAATATATAAAAGATTTGAAATTCAAAATGTACGATTTATTAACAAATTCTCAAAGACAATACTTCTTTTAAAGTTAAAAAAAATGTAAAAGTGATATTTCGTCAATGAACAGAGCTGTTTACCTGTAAATAAAACAAAATCCAATTCTGACTTTTCTGTTAAAAGTCAGAATTGGATTTTGTTTTATTTACATATATATATACTCACGAACTTATAACCTCAGCTGAAATAAATTTGATGAGTTAAAATTTATTTTCGGAATGAAATTTGCTTGGACTAGTGACAACGAAGTGCTACTAGCTAAAAGTTTATCTGGTGACTGACTGCCCTCCCAGTTCAAGCAGTCATATGTGCATCTATCCGGCCTGTTATGAGTATGGCCATGACATAAAGCCAATGTTAAAATAATATTTTTATAATAGATATTGTGTTTTTATTGTAAAAATGCTACTTTTAATTAAGCTAAAATCTCTTATTTTAAAACTCTATTAACTATAGCATCTAAAATTATAGATGTTTCTAAGGTATTTTAACTTTATACACTCATTAAACTTAAGTATAAACTTAAGTATAAATTAGTTAAAAATCACGAAATTTGAATTTATACATTATTTTGAATTATTCTTCATGTTTCATATATTGATTTTGTTTAACAAAATCTACTTATACTTATCAGTTTCATTTCTGATTTGTTTCTGATGCATTTTTAAAGTTTGTTGGTACACACTAGAGTATCATTAATTCTTACCAACTTTTAAGTTGATTAATCCCAGCACATTCGATTTACATCATGAAGTCTACATGCACACAAACAATTATTAACATGCACACAAACAATTATTAACATGCACAATTGGGTACAGCATGTTTTTAATCATCACCAATCCTGTTGATTAATCCCAATATATTGTTCTATTGTCTGTCTTTAATTGCATTGCTCAAACCGTCATTTATTTTATCTGTCCTTTTTTCTTAAAGAGATCCAAATTTGGTACTTTATATCAGTTTTCATGTTACTAAAAGAATATCTAATCAATTTTCATTGAGAAAATAATAGTGTCCAATTTTTGAGGGAGGTTTTGATGGCTTGTTCAAATCTTTCCAAAAGTATAGGCTGACTTATGAATGAGCCCATGCAAAATCCTTTCTTCCAACCTTAAAAATATCTCCTTAACTTATAGCCAAGATTGACTTATGGCTGAAACAATGTGGTATAACTTAAACACTAGTAGGCACACAATCATACATCTCTTATGTATAGGAATGAAGTATTCCTACAGCTGAAAAAGAGAATTTTTATAAATTTCTCATCCATACTATTACTTCAAAACTATTTAAAATATGTGTATTGACCTGAAAATAATAGTTATTAAATAAATGGGTCAAAACTATTCTTGAATAATTCAAATTTAAAAAATTGTGTAGAAAAGAAATATTTGTACAAATAAGGTTTCCTAATTTAATTTTTAGTTGTGAATCCGTAGACACTTGTCATCGTCGTTGTTGTTGTTGTCTACAAGTTCTTTATTCTCACCCCAAATTTTTAATCAGGTTCAGATTGTTTTAAGTGAATAATTCCCAAATAAATTTATAATAGGATCATTATCTTGTTGAAAGCACCATTCATCTTCGATATCCAACTGTTGGACTAAGACGAATATATTTTCTTTTAAAATACTGCAAAACATGCTCCGTTCATTGCTCTGTTATATCATAGAGATTGCTACAATACCATTATAAAAAAACACCCCATTTCCCCAACCATGATATTTCCATCAACAATTTTTTACAATAGGGATGCTGTTCTTCTGATTAAAGGGACATTTTATACATTCCTTCCACACATGACAAGCTGAATTCTATTCAGATAATAAAAAATTAATAGCAGCTGACAAAATTATGGTATCTGAAAGAACTCTGTTCGCTTATCTAAATACTTGCAGCGAATTTCAATGTATTGATTCCATGGTGTTTCTTTGGTAGAAGTGTCTTCATTGACCATCAAGTCCTAAGTAAGTCGGTACAGGTGTAGTTTATTGCTGATGATAGTTACTTTTGCGAAAAAACTTCTTGCACTCATTAATTCCTATTGAATTTCTGTGTGCATCATTAAAATGGATCCTCTTCTCGAAGATCACCAGTTTGAGAAAGGCTATGAGTAGTTCCTGATTTCTTTCATTTCAAAACAAAAGAGATTATTCTACTAAATGAGGTATTTAACATCTTTGAAATGTCTTTGTAGTTCAAACTTTTATTATGCAGCCTTATTAATGCTTGACATGAAGAGATAGTTCCCTATATATTAGTCTAGATTTTTTTATTGTTTTTATTGCATCCACATATCTTGATAAGAGGCTCGGTCAGCATGTGGATCTGTCACACTTCAGTTTGAAAAGCATTTTAGATGTGTCTAAGCATCTCTATCAGATGCTTTGTCAGCATGTGGATCTGTCACACTTCAGTTTGAAAAGCATTTTAGATGTGTCTAAGCATCTCTATCAGATGCTTTGTCAGCATGTGGATCTGTCACACTTCAGTTTGAAAAGCATTTTAGATGTGTCTAAGCATCTCTATCAGATGCTTTGTCGGTAAGTTAGTCTGTCACACTCAAGCATGAAATAGCATTTTCTTCTTCCGTCATACATTTAAAATAACATTTTCATTGGTCTGTCAAACCTAAGTCTGAAATAGCAATTTTATTAAATGGACTCATTTTAAGAATAGCCATACTTGTTTTTAAAGCATTCAAAACCATGCAGGCCTTGGGGATATCCCACTGCCGCTGTTGCCGCTGTCTCAGTCATTTCCAATTCTCATCGTAATGTCATTTTTTTTAAATTTATTTCGGTTGACTCAGGTCAAACGGTTGATTATGACTCAGGACAATTACAAAATGGCTGACTCACTTTCGAGGTGGTGACAGAACTTGGGATCAATACTATCATTGTCAGTGAACTGAATGAAGTCAGGTTTTGTAACAGAAAACATTGCTCACATGTGCTGGCTTCCTTGTATAGTGAGCTGGGAGTGTTGGCATGTTTCTGTAATCTAGTTTGTTTAAATGGAGTTCTTCGTTTGCACTCCACTAAGCCTGGAATCATTATGGTTGGTTTGATGCCTGGACAGCCCCGTCGGAATTTCCAGGTATGGGCGCCTCAGGCAATTAGCAATAAACTAACCCCTTCTCAAAGGGTGAGAAGGTAAAGCCCGGGAGGGTGGACCCCCTAGAACTGCACAGGACAATACCCCAGAACAGCGGAATCAAGACCCGAAGGCCAAGACGATACCGATCTATAGGGTGTAGTATCCATCAGAACAGATACTACACTTTGATCCCAGCCTGTGTGGGACGTAGATAAATAAGGCCAAGAACAAAGATCAAACTTACACATTATAAACCAATATATACTTCCACAGATTCTGGCAACTACCATTCATCCTTTATGACGTCACATTGCTTTTGGCAACAACAACTATCCTTTATAACATCATCCATTTTCAAGTAAATGTGGCCAGTACGAGTAAGATAGTGCCCCTTTTTGGGGAACTAGATGTCCTCCACAAATAGTTTATATTATGTCACATCCAGTAACGATAAATAAAAAATATATTCCATTGATTCAACATGATATACAAACAGAAAATTATTGAAGCTTATCGTGATCACATAATACAGACCTTAATGCATTGTGACGGAAGAAGATACAAGAAATGATTACAGTGGACTTTTTTCTGTCAGGGTGATGTATGGTTCTCTGCAGTTCTAGGAGGTCCACACTCCCAGGTGTTATCTTCTTGCGCTTTGAGAAGGGGTTAGTTTATTGATAATCACCTGAGGTACACCTACCAGAGAATGTTGATGGGGCTTCTCAGGTATTTTTTGTACGCTGGCTTTTCAATCCCAACCTTCCGCTATTGTGTCCCATCTCCGTTGTGAGAGATACTAGATACTAACTGAGGTGTGACTAGTCAAATTGATTGACCGAGTTAAAGACCAACAGACCCTCTCCCTCGATTTAATGGTCTTGTGCCTAATTTTACGTATTGACAATAAAAGTAACAAGCAAAATTGACAGTTTTACTATGATTATTATAATATATATATAGTAAATATATACATATATATATATATATATATATATATATATATATATATATATATATATATATATATATATATATATATTATTAACTATGATGTTTTTTACATTAGAAATTTTTAAAATGTTGGTATAAACATGTTTAAACATTCAAAAAAATTTCAATCATTTTAATGTGAGCTTTACAAAATTAAACTACTTTACGATTTGAACAATTTTATAAACCTAATTATTATTAATGGTCACAATTTAAAATTCAATTAATATACACAGTGCACAAGAGGGCAGACTTACTCTAAGTGACTGTTTTAGATTTTCTAATGGGTACTTTATTCGTCCTCTTTCCTGTATATACAAATATATAAATATGTACATATACCAAACTTTATATAGATCTCCCCCCTCTCTCTCTCTTTCTCTCCTTTCATATTATGAGCCGAAATAATAGACAACAATTACAAAAGACCATATTTTAGAGGCAATAGATATACACAGAGCATCTACTTAGGAGATATGATTGTCCAGCTAAAGTGACAGAATGGCTATAGACATTGACTGCAGCATACTTTAATTAACAATGAAACTATTATTTACTTTAGAATGATGTTACTGGTCAATAAACACAAGAAAGATTAGGGACAGAAAATGAGAGTCATGCAGGCTCATGGGGCCAGTTTGGTCTTGCAAGGCTGTAGTTACTTCATTCATTTTCTTTATTTCATTTTTTTGTTTACTTAGTTGACCCCAAACAAGTTGCCACTGTAGACATAAGGGGCTACTGAGAATTAGGGTGAAAGTTTAGGGGGGAATCCTAAATTGGGAGCTGTGCAGCAAAATGTTTGTTTACATTAGTTTTAAATTTCTGCATGTCGGTACAGTCAGGGAAACAGGGAGCAGGGAGGGAGTTCCAAAGGAAGGCAGCTCAAGGAAAGAAGTTATCAGAGTAGAAGGCTCTTCGGCATCTGAGGATCTCCACAGTGAATGGATGGGATTTAGCTGATTGTCGAGTTGGTCGAGTGTATTTACGTCAAGGAGGCACAAGAGCAGCAAGTTCATCGGAGCACATTCTATTGAAGTAATTGTAAAATAAGCACAAGGATGCAACATTGCAGCGATGAGACAGGGGCTGGAGCTTGGTCATAGTGAGGAACCTATCAGATTAGAGACTCTTTTGGGGATCTTGTCTAAGAGGGAGAGACTAGTGGTTGGCACACCAGCCCAGATGTGACAGCAATACTCCATGCATTGGAGGGGGGGTGGCTTTGTAAAGATGTAGAATACTGTCAGGTGTGAGAAGTTTTCGAGCAGCTGTGAGAGGGAACCGACTTTCTTTGCCTTGGCAATGTCTTCTATGTATTTGTTCCAATTTATGTTACCTGTGAATGTTAGGCCAAGGAGTTTGAACGTTGGACTCTCAGATAGGGTGGTAGGGTGTTATGGCAATCGGTGGTTGAAGAGGTTTCTTGTAGGTGTTGAAGTAAAGGAGCTTTGTCTTAGCAGCATTAAATGTTACCATCCATTTACGACCCTATTCCACTACAAACTGGAGGTCACTTTCTAAGGATTCAGCCATTGCCCCGGATATGTGCACGTCCATTTATCCACATGACGAGAGTAGAGTGTGGTGTCATCAGCAAATATGCCCATCTCAAAATCAATGTCACCAGGGAGATCGTTTATGAAAATCAGGAACAGTAGAGGTCCTTGATATATCGGCTTCACTGCATTGTCGTTTTCAAATCATACATATCTAATTTTATTTCACTATACCACAGTATTTTCAAAAAATATAATTTTTCAAAAATGTATTATTTCAATTATTTTTAAGTAAAATATACTAAAAAAGAATACATTAGTAAAAAACAAATTAAAGTAAAAATAATACATGTATTATAAATTTCTTTATGTAGTAGCTTAAGAGTATATGACTAGAGAGCTTAATTTAACATTAACGTTTATAAACCATAGTTATTCAGAGTAACATTCCATATTTCTTTTTAAAACACTTTATTGTTGCTGCCCATTTCAAGAACATATATTTTTATGATATACAAAATATCACTACTATTCATGAATAAGATTCATCAGTGTCAAAATTCTAGTCAGGCAGAAAAATTAAAATGCATCCAACATTCAAATAATTTATACATATTTCTTGTTCACTCAAATTCAAAGAGAAACCTTATTTAACTCTGTTTTTTTGTATATAAAAGTTCATAGTGTATTAGGTTGATCATATGTGTTTTTCTTTATATATATATATATATATATATATATATATATATATATATATATATATATATGTGTGATTTTATGAAGGCTTACCAAATCATTCCTTTCAAGACACCAATGATCACCATTAAAGATATTTTTTCTTACAAATACTATTTATTCAAATTACATGTTTTTTCCTACACGTGTTTCACTACCAAGCAGTTACTTGCTTGGCAGATCATCAGGGAAATTAAATGTATGGAATACTGGTTTCAACTGCCGACAAAACACAATGTGGCATTGTAATAGTTGAGGTCACTTAAGAAGAGAAGAGGAAAAAAAGTAAAAATAAAAATAAAAATAAAAATAAAAGTCAAACTTAAAAAGCAAGGAAGAACAACGATAAAAAAGAAAGTCCTAGAAAAGTCTTAGAAAAGTAGCTTGTGCATTATTTCTTCCACCAAGCCAACAAGCAAATGGTCGGTCCCAAATACATTCAATAAAACCACAAAACCGGAACAATGTGCGATAATACACTTTTCACGTCGGCCGGTACAATGATGAATAAATCCCCCCCCCCCACAAGAAAACAAAAGAACTAAATCATTCAAGTTACCGCTCACAAGTTACCATTCCAACCCAATGATAGTATGGGAATTCTAAATCTAATTTCTCACAAAGAAAAGTCAACACAAATGTTCGTCCGAGTTCAAAGAGTCTTATTTCAATTGTTGATTTATTACCCTTCGAAATAAACACACGACGAGTTGAATGTCAATCCCGCAGAAAACTCCCTTCCATTAAGAAAAAATCTTAATATAGAAACTATTTATTCAAAATACTGTTTCTAAAAATATTTATTATTAAACCTATTCCTTATAGAAATTAATTATCTAGTGTCTGGGACGTCATTTTACATTTTGGGAAAATATCCTTTCTAATAATTTTGCCACCAATAATTTTTGTGTGTGCATCTGCAGTGTGTGCATCTGCAGTGTGTGCATATTTTCACTTGATAGCACCATCATATATTTTATATCAATATGTTTAGTCGTTTGATTTGTCATAAGATCCTTTGCAATACATATTGCACACTTATTATCTGCGTATAAAGTTGCAGATTGTATTGATTAATCAATACTCATCTCATTTTATAGTTGACCTTCTTGAATAATCAGTGTCATGACTACATATTCTGTCTCAGACATAAACAAGGTGAGATTAAGTTGTTTCTTACTTCTTTAAGATATAACTTGTCCTTGTTCCCATATCATTTGCTTTTGTAAAAATTTGATATTTTGGTTTTAATGGTAGATTATACAATGTCTAAAGGATAGCCATTGTTGCAGAGGGCTTAGTGATAAATTTAATTTCTTCATCCAGTTTGGTCTTCGAACAAAATTTTAAGGCCCTATGGGTAAGGGTCTTAATAAGATTAAACTTTTGTTTCGTGGAACAAAATGAGTCCCAACGAGTATAAAGACCAGTAAAGGTAGGTTTCCGATATACTGACGTCAAGAAACCAGAGGAAGCTTTATTAACAAATACATCAAGAAATGGAAGTGAGGAATTGGCTTCCTTATCAATTGTGAATTTAAGAGCTGGATGAATATTGTTAAGGGACGTAAAAAAAACGTCCGCTTCCGTTTCATTGTTAATCAGCCATATTATTTTTGCCAAATTGCCTCCAATATTTCAGAAGGAAGTAATTAGGAAGTTTGACAATAACTATCAAAAAATCAATCAGATTTTTGATAGTTATAACGAGGTTATAAAAACCTTACAAAGAACTAGACAACCCAAAAATAAGGAGAATAATACTATTCCTCACCGTCAAGATAAAGTTAAGTCACGGCAGGAATATTTTAATAAGAGCAATTTTTATGAACCCATAAATGCTTCTACATTGGAATATTTTAATAAGAGCAATTTTTATAAACCCATAAATGCTTCTACATTGGACAATTTTAATAAGAGCAATTTTTATAAACCCATAAATGCTTCTACATTGGAATATTTTAATAAGAGCAATTTTTATAAACCCATAAATGCTTCTACATTGGAATATTTTAATAAGAGCAATTTTTATAAACCCATAAATGCTTCTACATTGGACAATTTTAATAAGAGCAATTTTTATAAACCCATAAATGCTTTAATATTGGACAATTTTAATAAGAGCAATTTTTATAAACCCATAAATGCTTCTACATTGGACAATTTTAATAAAAGCAATTTTTATAAACCCATAAATGCTTCTACATTGGAATATTGTAATAAGAGCAATTTTTATAAACCCATAAATGCTTCTACATTGGACAATTTTAATAAGAGCAATTTTTATAAACCCATAAATGCTTCTACATTGGACAATTTTAATAAGAGCAATTTTTATAAACCCATAAATGCTTCTACATTGGAATATTTTAATAAGAGCAATTTTTATAAACCCATAAATGCTTCTACATTGGAATATTTTAATAAGAGCAATTTTTATAAACCCATAAATGCTTCTACATTGGACAATTTTAATAAGAGCAATTTTTATAAACCCATAAATGCTTTAATATTGGACAATTTTAATAAGAGCAATTTTTATAAACCCATAAATGCTTCTACATTGGACAATTTTAATAAAAGCAATTTTTATAAACCCATAAATGCTTCTACATTGGAATATTGTAATAAGAGCAATTTTTATAAACCCATAAATGCTTCTACATTGGACAATTTTAATAAGAGCAATTTTTATAAACCCATAAATGCTTCTACATTGGACAATTTTAATAAGAGCAATTTTTATAAACCCATAAATGCTTCTACATTGGAATATTTTAATAAGAGCAATTTTTATAAACCCATAAATGCTTCTACATTGGAATATTTTAATAAGAGCAATTTTTATAAACCCATAAATGCTTCTACATTGGACAATTTTAATAAGAGCAATTTTTATAAACCCATAAATGCTTTAATATTGGACAATTTTAATAAGAGCAATTTTTATAAACCCATAAATGCTTCTACATTGGA
The DNA here is from genome assembly GCA_963556195.1 of Sepiola atlantica. NCBI lineage: Eukaryota > Metazoa > Mollusca > Cephalopoda > Sepiida > Sepiolidae > Sepiola > Sepiola atlantica. The sequence continues at coordinate 76,601 of CAUVYP010000663.1, read as the reverse complement.
CAATTTTAATAAAAGCAATTTTTATAAACCCATAAATGCTTCTACATTGGAATATTTTAATAAGAGCAATTTTTATAAACCCATAAATGCTTCTACATTGGACAATTTTAATAAGAGCAATTTTTATAAACCCATAAATGCTTCTACATCGGACAATTTTAATAAGAGCAATTTTTATAAACCCATAAATGCTTCTACATTGGAATATTTTAATAAGAGCAATTTTTATAAACCCATAAATGCTTCTACATTGGAATATTTTAATAAGAGCAATTTTTATAAACCCATAAATGCTTCTACATTGGACAATTTTAATAAGAGCAATTTTTATAAACCCATAAATGCTTCTACATTGGACAATTTTAATAAGAGCAATTTTTATAAACCCATAAATGCTTCTACATTGGACAATTTTAATAAGAGCAATTTTTATAAATCCATAAATGCTTCTACATTGGACTATTTTAATAAGAGCAATTTTCATAAACCCATAAATGCTTCTACATTGGAATTTTTTAATAAGAGCAATTTTTATAAACCCATAAATGCTTTAATATTGGACAATTTTAATAAGAGCAATTTTTATAAACCCATAAATGCTTCTACATTGGACAATTTTAATAAAAGCAATTTTTATAACCCATAAATGCTTCTACATTGGAATATTTTAATAAGAGCAATTTTTATAAACCCATAAATGCTTCTACATTGGACAATTTTAATAAGAGCAATTTTTATAAACCCATAAATGCTTCTACATTGGACAATTTTAATAAGAGCAATTTTTATAAACCCATAAATGCTTCTACATTGGAATATTTTAATAAGAGCAATTTTTATAAACCCATAAATGCTTCTACATTGGAATATTTTAATAAGAGCAATTTTTATAAACCCATAAATGCTTCTACATTGGACAATTTTAATAAGAGCAATTTTTATAAACCCATAAATGCTTCTACATTGGACAATTTTAATAAGAGCAATTTTTATAAACCCATAAATGCTTCTACATTGGACAATTTTAATAAGAGCAATTTTTATAAATCCATAAATGCTTCTACATTGGACTATTTTAATAAGAGCAATTTTCATAAACCCATAAATGCTTCTACATTGGAATTTTTTAATAAGAGCAATTTTTATAAACCCATAAATGCTTCTACATTGGAATATTGTAATAAGAGCAATTTTTATAAACCCATAAATGCTTTAATATTGGACAATTTTAATAAGAGCAATTTTTATAAACCCATAAATGCTTCTACATTGGACAATTTTAATAAAAGCAATTTTTATAAACCCATAAATGCTTCTACATTGGAATATTTTAATAAGAGCAATTTTTATAAACCCATAAATGCTTCTACATTGGACAATTTTAATAAGAGCAATTTTTATAAACCCATAAATGCTTCTACATTGGACAATTTTAATAAGAGCAATTTTTATAAACCCATAAATGCTTCTACATTGGACAATTTTAATAAGAGCAATTTTTATAAACCCATAAATGCTTCTACATTGGAATATTTTAATAAGAGCAATTTTTATAAACCCATAAATGCTTCTACATTGGACAATTTTAATAAGAGCAATTTTTATAAACCCATAAATGCTTCTACATTGGACAATTTTAATAAGAGCAATTTTTATAAACCCATAAATGCTTTAATATTGGACAATTTTAATAAGAGCAATTTTTATAAACCCATAAATGCTTCTACATTGGACAATTTTAATAAAAGCAATTTTTATAAACCCATAAATGCTTCTACATTGGAATATTTTAATAAGAGCAATTTTTATAAACCCATAAATGCTTCTACATTGGACAATTTTAATAAGAGCAATTTTTATAAACCCATAAATGCTTCTACATTGGACAATTTTAATAAGAGCAATTTTTATAAACCCATAAATGCTTCTACATTGGAATATTTTAATAAGAGCAATTTTTATAAACCCATAAATGCTTCTACATTGGAATATTTTAATAAGAGCAATTTTTATAAACCCATAAATGCTTCTACATTGGACAATTTTAATAAGAGCAATTTTTATAAACCCATAAATGCTTCTACATTGGACAATTTTAATAAGAGCAATTTTTATAAACCCATAAATGCTTCTACATTGGACAATTTTAATAAGAGCAATTTTTATAAATCCATAAATGCTTCTACATTGGACTATTTTAATAAGAGCAATTTTCATAAACCCATAAATGCTTCTACATTGGAATTTTTTAATAAGAGCAATTTTTATAAACCCATAAATGCTTCTACATTGGACAATTTTAATAAGAGCAATTTTTATAAACCCATAAATGCTTTAATATTGGACAATTTTAATAAGAGCAATTTTTATAAACCCATAAATGCTTCTACATTGGACAATTTTAATAAGAGCAATTTTTATAAATCCATAAATGCTTCTACATTGGACTATTTTAATAAGAGCAATTTTCATAAACCCATAAATGCTTCTACATTGGAATTTTTTAATAAGAGCAATTTTTATAAACCCATAAATGCTTCTACATTGGAATATTGTAATAAGAGCAATTTTTATAAACCCATAAATTTTTATAAACCCATAAATTTTCATAAACCCATAAATGCTTCTACATTGGAACATTTTACTACGGGGGCCAGTAAGTCTGTTACCCACTGTAGATTTTGTACCGTCAACGGACACTTCATGGGTCATCGTGTTAGGTACTCCTCCTATGAGTCTAGTCACGTTTATATGCCACCCACTTTTCTTCCAGCGGACTACAATCTTCGTCCTTCATTCTAACAGGAAAAATCCTAACACTACTATGCCTTATAGTCTATTGTTAACTTCCCCGAACAGGGCTCAACTTTAATCTTATTAAAAGGACTTATAACAATATTAATTTTTAATAAATAATATTAAATTATTTTTTCCTACGCTAACTTTAAGAGCTTTCGCTCTCATCTGTGCAGGGATAATAATCTCGGGTTATGATAATATAAAAAAGTTCTTTTATATAGTCTAGATTAATTCTTATGAGAATCAATTTCAAAACCAAAATGAAGTTCAATATTCCATATTAAAACCTTTAAATAGTTATTATTTTTTTCTTTTTATAAAAGGCTACAGAGTATTTTAAACAACTGTTGTCTGAGGAAAAACCAAACAAAATATTGAAGGAATTGCAGCAAACTATGGTTCAACTTTTAAAAATACAAGTGGAACACCAGCAAAGAAATGACAAAAGGTTTGAAAAAATATTGGAATTTATTGTCCAGCGAACACAACAACCAAACCAAGCTGGATTCTGTTCCCCAGATACGGTTGCGAATTCGATTGAAGAATTCACGTATGACCTAGATAATGGTTCTATTTTTTCTGCCGATTTTTGGAGGTTTACCGACACTTACAAGGAATAATGTTTAAAATGGTCGCAAGAAAAAAAGGTTTGCCTACTTCTTCAAAAATCGAACCCAGCGTGCCATGATAAGTACTGCACCAAGGGTACTGGGCGAAATTTAATTTGATGAAACTGCAAATTCTGACAAATGTTTTTGGCGAAAAGTCCTCCTACGTTGGAAGAAAAAAGAAAGAGACGACGAGGATTTCTTTTAGCTATGCCAGAATCGTAAATAGAGGGTGCCAGCAGTTTAAACTGGAAGAACTGACTGCAGACAGATTCCGATGTCTAATTTTTGTGCAAGGCTTAACCGCAAGCAAAAATTCTGAGATAAGGGCGAGAATCTTGACGAAGTTGGAGCAGGACCCTAATTTAACGTTGTAAGCGATTGTTGACGAATGTAATAGAATCGTAAGCATGCGACACAATTCGATGAAGACTGAAGAAAAAGATGTGGCTCAGGTCCGATATGCCAGAAGAGACGGTTCAAAAAATAAACATTTGAAACCTATTCGTCACTACGCAGAAAGCACACAAAGGTGGAAACTAAAAAATAGGAAAACACACAGAAGCAGAAACCAGACACATGTCCTTCATTTTTAGGATTTCATATAAAAGGCAGGTGTCCCTTTAAAAACAAAATTTGTTATTTTTGTGGAAGGTTAGGGCACGCAATGCATCTGTGTAGGGAAAAAAAAGATCGAGCACTAAGAGTTTTGTAAATGCTGTAATTTATAGGAAAAATGGCGGCGGCCATCACGAAAGAAAATTTGTTGATATAAAAATGGCGGCGGCCATCACGAAAGAAAATTTGTTGATATAAAAATGGTGGCGGCCATCACGAAAGAAAATTTGTTGATATGAAAATGGTGGCGGCCATCACGAACGAAAATTTGTTGATATGAAAATGGTGGCGGCCATCACGAAAGAAAATTTGTTGATATGAAAATGGCGGCGGCCATCACGAACGAAAATTTGTTGATATGAAAATGGTGGCGGCCATCACGAACGAAAATTTGTTGATATAAAAATGGTGGCGGCCATCACGAACGAAAATTTGTTGATATGAAAATGGTGGCGGCCATCACGAACGAAAATTTGTTGATATAAAAATGGTGGCGGCCATCACGAACGAAAATTTGTTGATATGAAAATGGTGGCGGCCATCACGAAAGTAAATTTGTTGATATAAAAATGGCGGCGGCCATCACGAACGAAAATTTGTTGATATAAAAATGGTGGCGGCCATCACGAACGAAAATTTGTTGATATGAAAATGGTGGCGGCCATCACGAACGAAAATTTGTTGATATAAAAATGGCGGCGGCCATCACGAACGAAAATTTGTTGATATGAAAATGGTGGCGGCCATCACGAAAGAAAATTTGTTGATATGAAAATGGTGGCGGCCATCACGAACGAAAATTTGTTGATATGAAAATGGTGGCGGCCATCACGAACGAAAATTTGTTGATATGAAAATGGTGGCGGCCATCACGAAAGAAAATTTGTTGATATGAAAATGGTGGCGGCCATCACGAACGAAAATTTGTTGATATGAAAATGGTGGCGGCCATCACGAAAGAAAATTTGTTGATATGAAAATGGTGGCGGCCATCACGAAAGAAAATTTGTTGATATGAAAATGGTGGCGGCCATCACGAACGAAAATTTGTTGATATGAAAATGGTGGCGGCCATCACGAAAGAAAATTTGTTGATATAAAAATGGTGGCGGCCATCACGAACGAAAATTTGTTGATATGAAAATGGTGGCGGCCATCACGAAAGAAAATTTGTTGATATGAAAATGGTGGCGGCCATCACGAAAGAAAATTTGTTGATATAAAAATGGTGGCGGCCATCACGAAAGAAAATTTGTTGATATAAAAATGGTGGCGGCCATCACGAACGAAAATTTGTTGATATGAAAATGGTGGCGGCCATCACGAAAGTAAAAATTTGTAGATATAAAAATGGTGGCGGCCATCACGAAAGAAAATTTGTTGATATAAAAATGGCGGCGGCCATCACGAAAGAAAATTTGTTGATATAAAAATGGTGGCGGCCATCACGAAAGAAAATTTGTTGATATGAAAATGGTGGCGGCCATCACGAAAGAAAATTTGTTGATATAAAAATAGCGGCGGCCATCACGAACGAAAATTTGTTGATATGAAAATGGTGGCGGCCATCACGAACGAAAATTTGTTGATATGAAAATGGTGGCGGCCATCACGAACGAAAATTTGTTGATATGAAAATGGTGGCGGCCATCATGAAAGAAAATTTGTTGATATGAAAATGGTGGCGGCCATCACGAACGAAAATTTGTTGATATAAAAATGGTGGCGGCCATCACGAACGAAAATTTGTTGATATAAAAATGGTGGCGGCCATCACGAAAGAAAATTTGTTGATATGAAAATGGTGGCGGCCATCACGAACGAAAATTTGTTGATATAAAAATGGTGGCGACCATCACGAAAGAAAATTTGTTGATATAAAAATGGTGGCGGCCATCACGAAAGAAAATTTGTTGATATAAAAATGGTGGCGGCCATCACGAAAGAAAATTTGTTGATATAAAAATGGTGGCGGCCATCACGAAAGAAAATTTGTTGATATGAAAATGGTGGCGGCCATCACGAACGAAAATTTGTTGATATGAAAATGGTGGCGGCCATCACGAAAGGAAATTTGTTGATATAAAAATGGCGGCGGCCATCACGAACGAAAATTTGTTGATATGAAAATGGTGGCGGCCATCACGAACGAAAATTTGTTGATATAAAAATGGTGGCGGCCATCACGAACGAAAATTTGTTGATATGAAAATGGTGGCGGCCATCACGAACGAAAATTTGTTGATATAAAAATGGTGGCGGCCATCACGAACGAAAATTTGTTGATATGAAAATGGTGGCGGCCATCACGAAAGTAAATTTGTTGATATAAAAATGGCGGCGGCCATCACGAACGAAAATTTGTTGATATAAAAATGGTGGCGGCCATCACGAAAGAAAATTTGTTGATATAAAAATGGTGGCGGCCATCACGAAAGCAAATTTGTTGATATAAAAATGGCGGCGGCCATCACGAACGAAAATTTGTTGATATGAAAATGGTGGCGGCCATCACGAAAGAAAATTTGTTGATATGAAAATGGTGGCGGCCATCACGAACGAAAATTTGTTGATATGAAAATGGTGGCGGCCATCACGAACGAAAATTTGTTGATATGAAAATGGTGGCGGCCATCACGAAAGAAAATTTGTTGATATGAAAATGGTGGCGGCCATCACGAACGAAAATTTGTTGATATGAAAATGGTGGCGGCCATCACGAAAGAAAATTTGTTGATATGAAAATGGTGGCGGCCATCACGAAAGAAAATTTGTTGATATGAAAATGGTGGCGGCCATCACGAACGAAAATTTGTTGATATAAAAATGGTGGCGGCCATCACGAAAGAAAATTTGTTGATATAAAAATGGTGGCGGCCATCACGAACGAAAATTTGTTGATATGAAAATGGTGGCGGCCATCACGAACGAAAATTTGTTGATATGAAAATGGTGGCGGCCATCACGAAAGAAAATTTGTTGATATAAAAATGGTGGCGGCCATTACGAAAGCAAATTTGTTGATATAAAAATGGTGGCGGCCATCACGAACGAAAATTTGTTGATATGAAAATGGTGGCGGCCATCACGAAAGAAAATTTGTTGATATAAAAATAGTGGCGGCCATCACGAAAGAAAATTTGTTGATATAAAAATGGCGGCGGCCATCACGAAAGAAAATTTGTTGATATGAAAATGGTGGCGGCCATCACGAAAGAAAATTTGTTGATATGAAAATGGTGGCGGCCATCACGAAAGAAAATTTGTTGATATAAAAATGGCGGCGGCCATCACGAACGAAAATTTGTTGATATGAAAATGGTGGCGGCCATCACGAACGAAAATTTGTTGATATGAAAATGGTGGCGGCCATCACGAACGAAAATTTGTTGATATGAAAATGGTGGCGGCCATCATGAAAGAAAATTTGTTGATATGAAAATGGTGGCGGCCATCACGAACGAAAATTTGTTGATATAAAAATGGTGGCGGCCATCACGAACGAAAATTTGTTGATATAAAAATGGTGGCGGCCATCACGAAAGAAAATTTGTTGATATAAAAATGGTGGCGGCCATCACGAACGAAAATTTGTTGATATAAAAATGGTGGCGACCATCACGAAAGAAAATTTGTTGATATAAAAATGGTGGCGGCCATCACGAAAGAAAATTTGTTGATATAAAAATGGTGGCGGCCATCACGAAAGAAAATTTGTTGATATAAAAATGGTGGCGGCCATCACGAACGAAAATTTGTTGATATAAAAATGGTGGCGGCCATCACGAACGAAAATTTGTTGATATAAAAATGGCGGCGGCCATCACGAACGAAAATTTGTTGATATGAAAATGGTGGCGGCCATCACGAACGAAAATTTGTTGATATGAAAATGGTGGCGGCCATCACGAAAGAAAATTTGTTGATATAAAAATGGCGGCGGCCATCACGAACGAAAATTTGTTGATATGAAAATGGTGGCGGCCATCACGAAAGAAAATTTGTTGATATAAAAATGGTGGCGGCCATCACGAACGAAAATTTGTTGATATAAAAATGGTGGCGGCCATCACGAAAGAAAATTTGTTGATATAAAAATGGTGGCGGCCATCACGAAAGAAAATTTGTTGATATGAAAATGGTGGCGGCCATCACGAAAGAAAATTTGTTGATATGAAAATGGTGGCGGCCATCACGAAAGAAAATTTGTTGATATAAAAATGGCGGCGGCCATCACGGACGAAAATTTGTTGATATGAAAATGGTGGCGGCCATCACGAACGAAAATTTGTTGATATGAAAATGGTGGCGGCCATCACGAACGAAAATTTGTTGATATAAAAATGGTGGCGGCCATCACGAACGAAAATTTGTTGATATGAAAATGGTGGCGGCCATCACGAAAGAAAATTTGTTGATATAAAAATGGCGGCGGCCATCACGAACGAAAATTTGTTGATATGAAAATGGTGGCGGCCATCACGAACGAAAATTTGTTGATATGAAAATGGTGGCGGCCATCACGAAAGAAAATTTGTTGATATGAAAATGGTGGCGGCCATCACGAACGAAAATTTGTTGATATAAAAATGGTGGCGGCCATCACAGAAGAAAATTTGTTGATATAAAAATGGCGGCGGCCATCACGAACGAAAATTTGTTGATATGAAAATGGTGGCGGCCATCACGAAAGAAAATTTGTTGATATAAAAATGGTGGCGGCCATCACGAAAGAAAATTTGTTGATATAAAAATGGTGGCGGCCATCACGAAAGAAAATTTGTTGATATAAAAATGGCGGCGGCCATCACGAAAGAAAATTTGTTGATATAAAAATGGTGGCGGCCATCACGAACGAAAATTTGTTGATATGAAAATGGTGGCGGCCATCACGAACGAAAATTTGTTGATATAAAAATGGCGGCGGCCATCACGAAAGAAAATTTGTTGATATAAAAATGGTGGCGGCCATCACGAAAGAAAATTTGTTGATATAAAAATGGTGGCGGCCATCACGAAAGAAAATTTGTTGATATAAAAATGGCGGCGGCCATCACGAACGAAAATTTGTTGATATGAAAATGGTGGCGGCCATCACGAAAGAAAATTTGTTGATATAAAAATGGTGGCGGCCATCACGAAAGAAAATTTGTTGATATAAAAATGGTGGCGGCCATCACGAAAGAAAATTTGTTGATATAAAAATGGCGGCGGCCATCACGAAAGAAAATTTGTTGATATAAAAATGGCGGCGGCCATCACGAAAGAAAATTTGTTGATATAAAAATGGTGGCGGCCATCACGAACGAAAATTTGTTGATATGAAAATGGTGGCGGCCATCACGAAAGAAAATTTGTTGATATAAAAATGGCGGCGGCCATCACGAAAGAAAATTTGTTGATATAAAAATGGTGGCGGCCATCACGAAAGAAAATTTGTTGATATAAAAATGGTGGCGGCCATCACGAAAGAAAATTTGTTGATATAAAAATGGCGGCGGCCATCACGAACGAAAATTTGTTGATATGAAAATGGTGGCGGCCATCACGAACGAAAATTTGTTGATATAAAAATGGTGGCGGCCATCACGAAAGAAAATTTGTTGATATAAAAATGGTGGCGGCCATCACGAAAGAAAATTTGTTGATATAAAAATGGCGGCGGCCATCACGAAAGAAAATTTGTTTATATAAAAATGGTGGCGGCCATCACGAACGAAAATTTGTTGATATGAAAATGGTGGCGGCCATCACGAACGAAAATTTGTTGATATAAAAATGGCGGCGGCCATCACGAAAGAAAATTTGTTGATATAAAAATGGTGGCGGCCATCACGAAAGTAAATTTGTTGATATGAAAATGGTGGCGGCCATCACGAAAGAAAATTTGTTGATATAAAAATGGTGGCGGCCATCACGAACGAAAATTTGTTGATATGAAAATGGTGGCGGCCATCACGAACGAAAATTTGTTGATATGAAAATGGTGGCGGCCATCACGAAAGAAAATTTGTTGATATGAAAATGGTGGCGGCCATCACGAAAGAAAATTTGTTGATATAAAAATGGTGGCGGCCATCACGAAAGAAAATTTGTTGATATAAAAATGGTGGCGGCCATCACGAACGAAAATTTGTTGATATGAAAATGGTGGCGGCCATCACGAAAGAAAATTTGTTGATATAAAAATAGTGGCGGCCATCACGAAAGAAAATTTGTTGATATGAAAATGGTGGCGGCCATCACGAAAGAAAATTTGTTGATATAAAAATGGTGGCGGCCATCACGAAAGAAAATTTGTTGATATAAAAATGGCGGCGGCCATCACGAAAGAAAATTTGTTGATATAAAAATGGTGGCGGCCATCACGAAAGAAAATTTGTTGATATAAAAATGGTGGCGGCCATCACGAAAGAAAATTTGTTGATATAAAAATGGTGGCGGCCATCACGAAAGAAAATTTGTTGATATAAAAATGGTGGCGGCCATCACGAAAGAAAATTTGTTGATATAAAAATGGTGGCGGCCATCACGAAAGAAAATTTGTTGATATGAAAATGGTGGCGGCCATCACGAACGAAAATTTGTTGATATAAAAATGGCGGCGGCCATCACGAACGAAAATTTGTTGATATGAAAATGGTGGCGGCCATCACGAAAGTAAATTTGTTGATATAAAAATGGCGGCGGCCATCACGAAAGAAAATTTGTTGATATAAAAATGGTGGCGGCCATCACGAAAGAAAATTTGTTGATATGAAAATGGTTGCGGCCATCACGAACGAAAATTTGTTGATATGAAAATGGTGGCGGCCATCACGAACGAAAATTTGTTGATATGAAAATGGTAGCGGCCATCACGAACGAAAATTTGTTGATATGAAAATGGTGGCGGCCATCACGAAAGAAAATTTGTTGATATGAAAATGGTGGCGGCCATCACGAAAGAAAATTTGTTGATATGAAAATGGTGGCGGCCATCACGAAAGAAAATTTGTTGATATAAAAATGGTGGCGGCCATCACGAAAGAAAATTTGTTGATATAAAAATGAACAACAAAGATAGACACTGGTAGCGACTTGTCTATAATCAGTGAAGACTTCTGGAAAAAAAATTGGTAAATCAACATTGGTTTGCAGTAAAAAGGTTGCAAAAGGAGTAACTGGCAGAAAGCTAAAATTCATAGGAGAATTTATGTGCAACATTTTTTTTTTCTGGGGGGGGGGGGTAAGACGTGTAAAGCAAAAGTCTATGTGCTGAAAAATACCTCCGATTTATTCGGTACCAACTGAATGGCTTTATTTGACTTGTGGGATATACCGATAAGCTCTTTCTGCAACTCGATAAAGGCCTCCTCCCCAAGCACAAATAGTAAAAGTGAAAAACTTAAGACTCTGAAAAAAGATTTCCCTGAGATATTTTCACAAGGTTTGGGCAGATGCACAAAAACGAAAGTAAAATTGGAGGTAATGGAAAATGCTACCCCAATTTAAAAATTGGGGTAGCATTTTCCAAAGAGTAGAATCGATAGACCTGGAGCACGTTCGCCTAGAACAAATGGGGGTACTTAGAAAAGTATAATATTCAAAGGGGGCGTCACCCACGGTTTACATAAAAATAAAAATTAAAATATTCGTGTGTGCACGGATTTCTCAACAAGCCTGAAAATGCATGAATATCCATTGCAGCAGACATTTTTGTCCGTTTAAATGGCGGAAAAATTTTCTCGAAATTAGATCTCTCAGATGCGTATCTGCAAGTAGAAGTCGAGGAAGAGTATGAAATTGCTCACTATCAATACGCATAAAGGGTTGTATTCGTTAAATCGTCTACCATTCAGAGTGAAAGTAGCACCAAGTTTGTTCCAAAAAATAATGGATAATATGTTAGCGGGCTTGGATTACACTATGCCGTACTTGGACGATATATTGATCAAGAGCGAGACCGTTGAACAACACATTGAACATGTGAAGGAGGTTTTTTTTTTAAATTGCTGAGGATAGATGCAATTTTTTTTATGTCCAAAATAAAATATTTAGGACAAATTATAGACGCAAAAGGCAGAAGACCCGACCCAGAAAGGTCTAGTGCAATTAAAAATATGTCCGCCCCGACAAACGGTGCTAAATTGCAAGCATTTCTAGGTCTTGCTAATTATTATCAGATATATATAAATAATATGCATGATTTATGTTCCCCGTTGAACGAATTGTTGAAAAAAGATTAAAAATGGCAATGGACAGAAAATTGCCAGAAGGTTTTTCAAAATATTAAGGATGTTCTTACATCAGAACTTTTTTTTAACACATTATGACCTGAAATTAGAAATAATTTTGGCTACTGATGCGAGTAATTATGGCATTGGAGCCATACTACTTCACAAAAACAATTTAGGGGGCACAAAAGCCATTGCACAAAAGCCATTGCACATGCGAGCAGATGTTTAATCTCGGCTGAGAAAAACTACAGCCAGATTGAGAAAAAAATTTACCCATCATTTTCGGGATTAAAAATTAATCACTTTCGATTTTTGGATCAAAGAAAGGAATCCTAGTTAATACAGCAAATAGATTACAGCGATGGGGCACTATTCTACTAAATTATGATTTCAAAATGGAATATATTCCTTCAAAGAAGTTAGGCCATGCGAACGGCTTGTCCCGATTAATTCTGAAATATTGTGAACCAATAGAAGATACAGTAATCGCATCACTCAAAGCTGAAAGTGAAATAAAAGAAGTACTGGTTAGCACCGGACACAAACTTCCAATGACTGCGCAAGAAATACAAATAAAATCTAAAAGTGATAATTTTATTAAAAACATGATGGATAAAGTGAAGTGCAAACAAAGGGGAAATATAAATTCGTTCGTAAGCAATAACTGTTCAATTTGTGACGAAATTTTAATGTATGCCGAGTGCATCGTGATCTTAGTTACAAAAGAGACTGTTAAAGGAATGTCATTGTGGTCACACAGGAATGTGCGAAATGAAACCGCTTATGAGTTCATACGTTTTTTGGCCAGGTATGGACCAGGACATTGAGAGGACAGTTAAGAGCTTGTGCTCTAGCAGCTAAAGCACCACCAATAATGACAGCATCATGGCCGAAAATGGACACACCATGGTCTAGACTACATCTAGATTTTGCTGGACCGCTAAATGGTGCATATTATTTGATTGTGATGGACAGTTTAACAAAATGGCCAGAGATTCCTGAAAACCTTACTCTCTATAGTATAGAGAGTAAGGTTTTCAGGAATCTCTGGAAATATATGTATAGAGTCTATACATATATTTCCAGGATTCACTCACTCGTCAGGTCACTATGAAGTTGACACCTTTTCCCTTACCAAGGAGAACCGCTTAGCACGTCTGCCTAGAGCCGATAATAGCGACCAACTTATTGTAATTAAGTATTCTTAATACAATTCCTATCCCTTTCAATTCCTGTCTTGGGTTTCTTATTTACTTATTGTTATTCTTACGATATAACACATTCATTCTTTTGGGATCAACTGGAACAAAATTAGTCGCCAGTGAGGGTGGGGGATGGTGATCAACATTTAGAGAGATATTTTCCACTGACCCTTCGTGTGAAATAGTACTTCTGATTTGTGATAGAGAGAGATAGAGGGGGTATAGGTGTGCAGGGAAGTGGAGAGAGAAGGAGGAAGGAATAAAGAGAGTACGAGAGAGAGAGAAAAGTTTTAAAAGGAAGATTATTCACCTTTCAACTCCTCAATTTTGTTGATTTGGCAACGCCAGGTAGCCGTGCTAGCATCTCTCTCTCTCTCTATATATATATATATATATATATATATATATATATGACAACAGAAGCTGAAGAGAGCCGGATGGCTAAGTCCTTCTGTGCTTGAAACCGACGGTACGAATGTTGTACTAATTTTTCTGTACCAATATATATATATATATATATATATATATATACTCTCATCCTGTCATACAAAAGTTAGGGAGTATAACATGTGTATTTTTTAGCCCCCCCCCCTTCCCAGATGAAACCATTTCAAATGGTGACGGAAGCAAGAAAGCAAATAGTAAGTTAGACAACTACCTCAAACTTATCCCGCTGCCTGAAATGGATTCGGAAATAAATTCTCCACTCTATAATAAAAAAAAAAATCAACGGCGGGTGTGTTTTTTTCTTTAAGTCATCAGAAATTATAATAATTTATGTATAAAAAATTAAAAAACTGATGTAATTCTATGATTGTAAATGAATATTTAGTAATATATCTAGATAAATAACGAGTGCGAACACTGGCGAAGCATACTTTATTTCTTTTTTCGTCATTTTTGACGGAGGGTGTAGACTAGTTTTGTTTAATAAAATCTTTAAAAAATCTAGATTTTCCGTGAAGGTAGATGCTATGGTTAGGGGTAAGTCCGAAATGGTTTCGATAATCGTGAACAATAGTGTCTTGACTACCCATGATGGCTGCTCTCTTGGCCTTTTGGCTAGGATCAAAGTGTAGTATCTGTTCCGATGGATACTACACCCCATAGACTGGTATTGTCTTGGCCTTCGGGGCTTGATTTACGCCGGTCTATGGGTTTGCCCTGTGCAGTTCTAGGAGGTCCACCCTCCCAGGCTTCGCCTCCCCTCTTTCGGGAGGAGTAAGTTTATTACTTACTGCCTGAGGCGCCCCTACCGGGGAATGCCACCGGGGCTGCCCAGGCAATTTTTAAACCCCACTTTCCCGACCAGACCTTGGGTCACATCTTACTTGTGGGAGTAAGATAAAAACTGGCCTTGTGCCTAACTCCTGGAGAGGAGTAAATCAATACCCATGATGTCAAGGTTAAACACATAATTTTTAAGGTACTTTTGAATTTCCTTTCAGTTAAATTAGGTTTTTATATTGCCTATTAATACGATGTTACATAATTTTCTTTACCTTAAAGAAAATAAGATTAAGATGTTTTTTGTGTGTGCATTTGTATATTAACACACTGTGCTAATCGCCCCCCCCCCCCCCCCCCCCCAAAAAAATGAGATTCTACCTTTTTTAGGCGATTATTTTATTATTTTAGAATTTAGAGTAGAGGATCAGTTTTGTATATAAATTTAATATAAAATGATCCCTCATTTCCGAAATATTCTAGCATTTTAGAGCAGTTAACAATTTTTCTTACCACTAACCCTAAGTCCTAAGTGGCTGTCAAACCACTTAGGACTTAGAGTTAGGTTTTGACTTAGTTTAAAAGACTGTAACGAATGTTTTGAAAAATAATTTATTGGCGTAAGACTATTTTGGCGAAAAATAATGTTTTACAAAAATAATTTATTGGGGAGAAAGAATGTTTTGGAAAAAAATATTGGAGAGTGAAATGCAGCTATACACTGCAAATGTCAGAAATTGACTTCAAATCGTCAGGCTTGGTCGGCCTTGGATGGAGCCGACTCAAACCACTCAGGGTGAATGCTGTTTCAAGTAGGAGTAAATGAAAGAAATGGAAGCGCAAATTAATGCCGGGTACAAAACTGATTTAACAATACAAAACTGAAAATAAGCGAAACGAAATTGCTCCAGTCAAGAAATTTCAATAGCACCATTTTTACTGTGGCAAAAATGCAGCTCTCCAAAAAAGGCCACTATAGATGGGAACAACAATATCTGGTAAAAGTAAAGATCGACGGTGTAAATATAATGCGATAAAAAAATATGTATAGGCGATAAAAATGGTTTTATGTAGTTTTTTTTATTATTAAATGAGGAACCATTTCGAATTAAAATATGCATGTTATCTGAAGAAAAACATGTTTAAAATGTGTAAATATGCTACAAGAATCGTGATTTTCACAAAACGGAGTCTTATGGGATGTCGCCATATTCTTTTTTGTATCGCTCAAGACGAAAAAATGTATTATAATGTCTACGAATAATGAATTAGTTTTAACTTCAAAACGTACTTAGTGTCATAATCTACATATACATTAGGGACCTCCAAATCTATTTATCTTCCTCCCACAAGGTAAGATGTGACACAAGGTCGGGAAAGTGGGAAAAACCAGCGCTCGAGAATTTGAGCACTCCGGTTGTTTAAAAATTGCCTGTCGGCATTCCCCGGTAGGGGCGCCTCAGGCAGTAAGCAATAAACTTACTCCTCCCCAAAGAGGGGAGGCAAAGCCCCTGGAGGGTGCACCTTCTAGAACTGCACAGGGACCTCCAACGTTCCACAAAAAAATGACGTCATCAAATATGTATGGATGACCAAAAGGGAAACAAATTACTTAATTTAATACTACACTTATAATAACTAAAAAAAAAAATAACTGACGTGAACACTTTTAAGGGAAAAAGTTTGAATTTCATCAAAATAAATATAAAAAATAGTTTAAAAGGACTAATTGAAGTAACTATTTTTGCTATTACGTTTTGTTAGTGTTTGGCTTAAATTTTATATATAATAAAAATCAAATTAAAAATGAAAATTTAAAACGTATTGTGGTTTCTTAATCATTTAACAATATTATTTGTCAATTAAAAATAAATGAGACTATTTTAAAGTGAAAATAAGTTTTAAGTCATATCGAATTTTCGCCGAATAAAATTAAGATTTGAAATAAAATTTTGAATGGATAAGCCTTTGAATTTAAAAAGGAAAAATGATAAAAAGTATAAAATACTTTTGTCGTAAAGACAGTTTCTTTTTCAGCATAAAGAATGTAAGCAAAAACAACAACAAAAAAACTCGTAAAGAGAATAAGATGATTAACACACGTGCGAGTTGACGTTAATAAAGTTTATTATGTTCTTCCATAGTTAATAAAGTTTATTATGTTCTTCCATAGTTAATAAAGTTTATTATGTTCTTCCATAGTTAATAAAGTTTATTATGTTCTTCCATAGTTAATAAAGTTTATTATGTTCTTCCATAGTTAATAAAGTTTATTATGTTCTTCCATAGTTAATAAAGTTTATTATGTTCTTCCATAGTTAATAAAGTTTATTATGTTCTTCCATAGTTAATAAAGTTTATTATGTTCTTCCATAGTTAATAAAGTTTATTATGTTCTTCCATAGTTAATAAAGTTTATTATGTTCTTCCATAGTTAATAAAGTTTATTATGTTCTTCCATAGTTAATAAAGTTTATTATGTTCTTCCATAGTTAATAAAGTTTATTATGTTCTTCCATAGTTAATAAAGTTTATTATGTTCTTCCATAGTTTGACAATGTCAGGAATTCAACAAACTCTTGCTTAACTCAATCAAATAAACATTCTATAAAAAAGCACACCTTAATCGGTCGAAGTAGATGTCGCTCTTTTACGATTAATAATATTTAGGTTTATATTATATTCAAATATTTTGAAAAATTGGGAAAACATATTTTTAAAATAGATGTTTAAAAATTAAAATGTTATCGGAATTTCGCGGTTGTTAGCAAAATCCGAATTTCTTGGTAACAAAGGGGGTTAAAAACACAGTTTAAAAGAAAACATGACAAAGGGAAAGAAAAAATAAGAGGTTCGATCGAGTTAAAATAGAGTTTTATTAACATTAAAAAATGGGGCTGGCTGCTTTTAATTCCCAAAGCTGGGTTAATAACCCTCAGTAACCAAGATAAAAATAAAACAAAACTTTAGACATGAAAATTCACAAAGGGGAAAGTTCGTTGGCACAACGAAACTGGAAACAAAATTAAATCTTTTTTTTTTTTGTTCATATAATCAAGACTGAAGAAGTCTTTGTAATGAATAATTACGAGTAACTCTGGCTTATCTCCCCTTTGGAGAACTCTCCTACTTCTACTAACCACTATAAATAGTAGCACTAATACTGTACCGACATTGTGTGCCGAATAAAGCTTTCCCAAGTTACGTCTGTTCTCGTTAGTCATTACAGTCTTCTTCCCTTTTTTCTCTTTCTTTCATATAAAAAAAACATATAATAAAGACTAACGAAGTCTTCTTTAAATTTAACAAAGGGGTCTCTGTGATATACGCGACACTGCTGGCCGTACTTCCGCTTTCTATCCACTCCGAAACGAATTTCTGCAACGTTTTTCTTCACTCTCTACGGATCCGACTTTTCTCCTATGATCAAACTTCTCTGTTCGCAATCTAACTTCCCTCTGCCTCCTCCCCCAATCACTCCTCTTTTATCTCTTCCATTTCCAATCAGGAGCATCTCATTTGCATACCTCGTAGTCACCCTGTAGGCATTTAAAGAAACAAGTCGGCCATTCTTGTTTCCTTCTTCTTCACACGAGGTAAGCCACGCAAAAACGCGGTCGGTCGTTCTTGTTTTCTCTTCTTTTTCCTCATTTACACCACACGCCCCCCTTGATCTTCGAGATCAATAGGATACTTCGTAATCCTCCATCCAAGCAGGCCGCCTCCTCTCACGTCGAGGCCTCTGGGGAACAACTTCTTGGGGGTTAACATTTTCAGGTTCACTACAACGTGGGTCTAAGTCAGGTAGAGTCGCATCATTTGCTTCTCGGTGGCCCTCGATTTCCTCTTCTTTACTGCCCTCACTGCGTACCGGCAATGTCATGCGACGCAGGTCTAGGATATGCCGGGGAACGCCGTTCACCATCACATTGTTCTTCGACCGCAATCCCGTTACGACCCCTTTTTTCCAACGAGTGGTACACTGTGCATTAGGGGGTTTCACCCATACCTCTTCACCTACTTTGATAGTGGCTTCCTCACTCTCGATTCCTGCTGTTTTGTTGCACGGGTGCCGCCACTTATATGTGAAAACGTCCCTATGAGGGACAGTTGTCTCGTCTTGTTTGGTTTTTGGCGAGATGTTGTACCAAAACACCGCCTCTATGGGTGATACGTTGCTTTTTTCCGCAGCGGCTTTAATGGTGCGATGATTCCTCTCCACTATTCCGTTGCCACTCGGCCGATACGCTGCTCTAAAAAATTGCCTTACTCCCCACTTATCGCATACCCCTTTAAAGGCTTCAGATCGGAAAGCGGGCCCATTGTCCATCAAGAGTTCCTCAACCGGCCCTCTCTCCAAAAATATCTCCTCGATGACCCCTCCGATCGCCCATGCCGCTTCTGCCCTGATTTCTCTCCAGATGGCAAACCTTCCCGGTCCACAGTCGACCATCGAGAGATACAATTTGTGGCGATAGTGCGTCACATCAATAGCCAATCGCTTCCAGTCCTCCGCAACGTGCAACTGTCCTGTTTCGTGTCTGGACGGTCTAGGGTCAATTGATTGGCACTCTCGACAGTTCTCCACCACTTCCCTAACCTCCTCCTCGGTGGTCTCCGGGTAAACCTCTCTGGCTAGGAATAACGTTCGTTCCCGACCAAAGTGGTGCATTTCGTGTGACTCCTTGACTTCTTCCCCTGCATAGCATACCGAGGAGACCTCCTTTCCCTCCTGCAGCCAGGCCTTCTTCACGCGTGTCATCGAATCCGCCTTGTTTTTTTCTGATGGGACCAACACGACAGATACTCTTAACTGGAACTCCGCTATTAGATTGGCGAGCGCTCCGAGTCTGCGCTTGATCAGCATTTCCGCAGCACCTTTGGTCTTAACTCTCTTATCGCCAGTTACTGCCGACCGAATCCACGATGCTGCCGTTGCCGAATCGGTTTTAATTTCAATTATTTTCAATCCCCACTTCAGGGCCAGATTGAGTCCTTTCATAACGGCATCTAGTTCTGCTACGTTGATATGGGAGAAGTCGTTGGTTTTTCTTAGCCATGCCGCATCCTCCACAGTTACGCCTCCCATCTCTAGTACGACGCCCAACACCAGGTTACTGGCATCGCACCAAATCACACCCGCATCTCCGCTGCTGACATACCAGTCCCCTTTCACTGGGTCCTCATTCCTCACCCTCGCAATGATATCTTGCAGCATGTTCATAACCTCCTTCGTTACACGGCCCTCCCAGCCAGCAGTGCCTGCTAGTCGTTTAATAAAACTACATGCTATCCTGAGCCAGCCAGCGATAGGATAGTGCCCGACCAGCCTCCCGCAGACTGAGAAGAGTTCTCGCTTCGTCAGCTCAGATCCGACTTCGGGTATTACACTCCCTCGTTCGAAGACAAGGCTTTCTTTTCCATCTCGCCTTAGTTTCAACCCCAGCACCCGTCCTCCATCCAGGGCCTCCGCCGGTTTTGCAGTTAACCCATACTTCTCGACATGGCTTCTTACTTTCTCCGCTGTCACCTCTGCCTCCTCCACCAGAATGTCGTCAATGTACGAACTAGTGGCCTCCTCCACTGAACGGTCTTTGCTCAGCACTGTCTTCAGCACGGCAGTCATAATTTTGGGGGCTGAACTCAGCCCAAAGCCTAACCTCGTCAGACAATACACTCGCCCCTTGTACCGGACCAGCTGGTACTGCCAGAGTTTTTCATCTACATGGATCTGCAGATATGCCGATTTCAGATCGACAATTTTTGTGGCCCGTCCCATTCTTCTCCATTTCCTCATGACCTCCTCACATACGTCGATCCCCGTTCCAGTGTGGCAGGCTACGTGTCTGTTCAATTCTCTGAAGTCCAGTACGGGCCTAATCTTGTTTTTTGTAGGCTGAACAACCGCCAGTAGTGGCAACACTCCTTTTTCTTCCCCTGTCCACGGTTTCAGAATTCCTTCTTTTATCCACCTCTCCACTTCTTCCTCAAATCCTTTTCTTATTTCTCCTCGCAGGGTGTTTTCGTAGCAGCCCACTTTATTCTGTAGTTCCGGGGGTCCGGAGATCCATTTCCATTCCACCGTCCACCTCACGCCATCAAACTTTGCCAGGAAATCTTTGTCCTCAATGCAGCAAACCTCCGGTTTTGGTATTCTGATGGTTCTATCACCTTCCACTCCTGCCATCCCCACTGCGCCAAGACGTCCGAACGTCACTTGGCTCCCTCGTAACGTGGCGCCCCCCAGTCGGTTAATTGCACTCATACCTATAATCACGTCAACACCACCGACCAGATGATTCAACACTAAGGCTCGCAGTCCAATGGACACCCCTTGCACCATTACTTCCGCTGTCGTCTCACCTAGGCACTTCACATCCCTGCCATCCACGGTCCTAATAGTCCTGGTTCCGCTCCATGACCTAGCGACATTCCTCGCTAACAACGTTGTAGTACAGCCTGTGTCGACAAGGGCTATGGCTTTCTTCCCATTGACTACTACCGGTAACCGAGGCAACGTTCCATCATGCGCCATCTCCGCACAGAAGGGGTAACCACTGGCGCAATAGCTCCCCTTCACTCGTTTCCCTGGTGCCGTGCAGCAACACAATAGCAGCTAAGGTGCCCCACTTGTCCACATCGGTAGCACGTGATCCCCGGTCTCGGCTCTTTGCAGTCCTTGATCAGATGAGGGCCCTGGCACCGGAAGCACTTGATTGCAGGTCTCCCCTCCTGTCGCCTCGCCGGCTGCCTCTCATTCAAGTGAGGCCTCATGCACATATTTCCACCCACAGCTGCAGCCACGATTGGGCTTTTAACATTTTTCACTAGGACTCTGGCGTGAACCAAGAGATCGTCCACTTCCATAGTATGGATCCCAGTGATTCTCTGCATGTTCGTAGAGATTTCCTCTGGGAAGCCGTTAACTAGGTACAGCTTTACCGTCATCTCCAGGCTCCTCCCCACGTAACCAGCCAACCCTGCCAGTCTCCTGATCTCTGCCGCAAAGACGTCAACCAACTCGCCGGTCCACCTCAAACTGGAAAGCTTACCAAGTGCTTCGAATGGGCCCTCAGCGAAGGCCAATTTCAGCCTTTGCTCCACTGAGGCAAGGTCTTCCTTGTCTTCATCTCGCATCTGCTGGTAAATCGTGAGGGCTTCCCCCTCTAAGTATAGCGGCAGCAGGGTGACCACATCTTCTATCTTTTGCAGCTTCGCCACCATCTTTAATTTCTCCAGCCACTTAATCAGGTCACCCTCCCCAGTAAAGGGTCTCAGCATGTGAGTGCTCAGTCTCCACTCAGCCATGGTAATTTGCTCGATGCGCCGAAATAGCTTGTGATATACGCGACACTGCTGGCCGTACTTCCGCTTTCTATCCACTCCGAAACGAATTTCTGCAACGTTTTTCTTCACTCTCTACGGATCCGACTTTTCTCCTATGATCAAACTTCTCTGTTCGCAATCTAACTTCCCTCTGCCTCCTCCCCCAATCACTCCTCTTTTATCTCTTCCATTTCCAATCAGGAGCATCTCATTTGCATACCTCGTAGTCACCCTGTAGGCATTTAAAGAAACAAGTCGGCCATTCTTGTTTCCTTCTTCTTCACACGAGGTAAGCCACGCAAAAACGCGGTCGGTCGTTCTTGTTTTCTCTTCTTTTTCCTCATTTACACCACAGTCTCAAAGGGTACAAAACAATAAAAAACAATACTCAAATATACAGATCCTGCTAACAACTGTTACGGTTCTCTATATTTGAGTATTGTTTTTTATTGTTTTGTACTATTTGAGACCCCTTTGTTAAATTTAAAGATAACTTCGTTAGTTTTTATTATATGTTTTTTTTATATGAAAGAAAGAGAAAAAAAGGGAAAAAGACTTTTATGAACAAAAAAGAAAAGATTTAATTTTGTTTCCAGTTTCGTTGTGCCAACGAACTTTCCCTTTCTTAAGTTTTGTTTTATTTTTATCTTGGTTACTGAGGGTTAATGTTATTAACCCAGCTTTGGGAATTAAAAGCAGCCAGCCCAAATTTTAAATGTTAATAAAACTCTATTTTAACTCAATCAAACCTCTTATTTTTTCTTTCCCCTTGTCATGTTTTCTTTTAAACTGTGTTTTTAACCCCCTTTATTACCAAGAAATTCGGATTCACACGATATTCTGTTTTCTTCAAATAAAAAAAGCGTATTCTGCTGTTAATATTTCAATTAGTTTGGGTGAACTTGCTTCAAACGAAATGTCGGCTAATCTCTTTAATTATATTTAAAGCATTCTGCCTTTAAGTTCAAACGAAATGTCGGCTAATCTCTTTAATTATATTTAAAGCATTCTGCCTTTAAGTTCAAACGAAATGTCGGCTAATCTCTTTAATTATATTTAAAGCATTCTGCCTTTAATTATATTTAAGGCATTCTGCCTTTAAGTTCAAACGAAATGTCCGCTAATCTCTTTAATTATATTTAAAGCATTCTGCCTTTAATTATATTTAAAGCATTCTGCCTTTAAGTTCAAACGAAATGTCGGCTAATCTCTTTAATTATATTTAAAGCATTCTGCCTTTAATTATATTTAAAGCATTCTGCCTTTAAGTTCAAACGAAATGTCGGCTAATCTCTTTAATTATATTTAAAGCATTCTGCCTTTAATTATATTTAAAGCATTCTGCCTTTAAGTTCAAACGAAATGTCGGCTAATCTCTTTAATTATATTTAAAGCATTCTGCCTTTAATTATATTAAAAGCATTCTGCCTTTAAGTTCAAACGAAATGTCGGCTAATCTCTTTAATTATATTTAAAGCATTCTGCCTTTAATTATATTTAAAGCATTCTGCCTTTAAGTTCAAACGAAATGTCGGCTAATCTCTTTAATTATATTTAAAGCATTCTGCCTTTAATTATATTTAAGGCATTCTGCCTTTAAGTTCAAACGAAATGTCGGCTAATCTCTTTAATTATATTTAAAGCATTCTGCCTTTAATTATATTTAAAGCATTCTGCCTTTAAGTTCAAACGAAATGTCGGCTAATCTCTTTAATTATATTTAAAGCATTCTGCCTTTAATTATATTTAAAGCATTCTGCCTTTAAGTTCAAACGAAATGTCGGCTAATCTCTTTAATTATATTTAAAGCATTCTGCCTTTAATTATATTTAAAGCATTCTGCCTTTAAGTTCAAACGAAATGTCGGCTAATCTCTTTAATTATATTTAAAGCATTCTGCCTTTAATTATATTTAAAGCATTCTGCCTTTAAGTTCAAACGAAATGTCGGCTAATCTCTTTAATTATATTTAAAGCATTCTGCCTTTAATTATATTTAAAGCATTCTGCCTTTAAGTTCAAACGAAATGTCGGCTAATCTCTTTAATTATATTTAAAGCATTCTGCCTTTAATTATATTTAAAGCATTCTGCCTTTAAGTTCAAACGAAATGTCGGCTAATCTCTTTAATTATATTAAAAGCATTCTGCCTTTAATTATATTTAAAGCATTCTGCCTTTAATTATATTTAAAGCATTCTGCCTTTAATTATATTTAAAGCATTCTGCCTTTAAGTTCAAACGAAATGTCGGCTAATCTCTTTAATTATATTTAAAGCATTCTGCCTTTAATTATATTTAAAGCATTCTGCCTTTAATTATATTTAAAGCATTCTGCCTTTAATTATATTTAAAGCATTCTGCCTTTAAGTTCAAACGAAATGTCGGCTAATCTCTTTAATTATATTAAAAGCATTCTGCCTTTAATTATATTTAAAGCATTCTGCCTTTAATTATATTTAAAGCATTCTGCCTTTAATTATATTTAAAGCATTCTGCCTTTAAGTTCAAACGAAATGTCGGCTAATCTCTTTAATTATATTTAAAGCATTCTGCCTTTAATTATATTTAAAGCATTCTGCCTTTAAGTTCAAACGAAATGTCGGCTAATCTCTTTAATTATATTTAAAGCATTCTGCCTTTAATTATATTTAAAGCATTCTGCCTTTAAGTTCAAACGAAATGTCGGCTAATCTCTTTAATTATATTTAAAGCATTCTGCCTTTAATTATATTTAAAGCATTCTGCCTTTAAGTTCAAACGAAATGTCGGCTAATCTCTTTAATTATATTTAAAGCATTCTGCCTTTAATTATATTTAAAGCATTCTGCCTTTAAGTTCAAACGAAATGTCGGCTAATCTCTTTAATTATATTTAAAGCATTCTGCCTTTAATTATATTTAAAGCATTCTGCCTTTAAGTTCAAACGAAATGTCGGCTAATCTCTTTAATTATATTAAAAGCATTCTGCCTTTAATTATATTTAAAGCATTCTGCCTTTAATTATATTTAAAGCATTCTGCCTTTAATTATATTTAAAGCATTCTGCCTTTAAGTTCAAACGAAATGTCGGCTAATCTCTTTAATTATATTTAAAGCATTCTGCCTTTAATTATATTTAAAGCATTCTGCCTTTAATTATATTTAAAGCATTCTGCCTTTAATTATATTTAAAGCATTCTGCCTTTAAGTTCAAACGAAATGTCGGCTAATCTCTTTAATTATATTAAAAGCATTCTGCCTTTAATTATATTTAAAGCATTCTGCCTTTAATTATATTTAAAGCATTCTGCCTTTAATTATATTTAAAGCATTCTGCCTTTAATTATATTTAAAGCATTCTGCCTTTAATTATATTTAAAGCATTCTGCTTTTAAGTTCAAACGAAATGTCGGCTAATCTCTTTAATTATATTAAAAGCATTCTGCCTTTAATTATATTTAAAGCATTCTGCCTTTAATTATATTTAAAGCATTCTGCCTTTAATTATATTTAAAGCATTCTGCCTTTAAGTTCAAACGAAATGTCGGCTAATCTCTTTAATTATATTTAAAGCATTTTGCCTTTAATTATATTTAAAGCATTCTGCCTTTAAGTTCAAACGAAATGTCGGCTAATCTCTTTAATTATATTTAAAGCATTCTGCCTTTAATTATATTTAAAGCATTCTGCCTTTAAGTTCAAACGAAATGTCGGCTAATCTCTTTAATTATATTTAAAGCATTCTGCCTTTAATTATATTTAAAGCATTCTGCCTTTAAGTTCAAACGAAATGTCGGCTAATCTCTTTAATTATATTTAAAGCATTCTGCCTTTAATTATATTTAAAGCATTCTGCCTTTAAGTTCAAACGAAATGTCGGCTAATCTCTTTAATTATATTTAAAGCATTCTGCCTTTAATTATATTTAAAGCATTCTGCCTTTAAGTTCAAACGAAATGTCGACTAATCTCTTTAATTATATTTAAAGCATTCTGCCTTTAATTATATTTAAAGCATTCTGCCTTTAATTATATTTAAAGCATTCTGCCTTTAATTATATTTAAAGCATTCTGCCTTTAAGTTCAAACGAAATGTCGGCTAATCTCTTTAATTATATTTAAAGCATTCTGCCTTTAATTATATTTAAAGCATTCTGCCTTTAAGTTCAAACGAAATGTCGGCTAATCTCTTTAATTATATTTAAAGCATTCTGCCTTTAATTATATTTAAAGCATTCTGCCTTTAAGTTCAAACGAAATGTCGGCTAATCTCTTTAATTATATTTAAAGCATTCTGCTTTTAATTATATTTAAAGCATTCTGCCTTTAAGTTCAAACGAAATGTCGGCTAATTTCTTTAATTATATTTAAAGCATTGCGATATACGCGACGCTGCTGGCCGTACTTCCGCTTTCTATCCACTCCGAAACGAATTTCTGCAACGTTTTTCTTCACTCTCTACGGATCCGACTTTTCTCCTATGATCAAACTTCTCTGTTCGCAATCTAACTTCCCTCTGCCTCCTCCCCCAATCACTCCTCTTTTATCTCTTCCATTTCCAATCAGGAGCATCTCATTTGCATACCTCGTAGTCACCCTGTAGGCATTTAAAGAAACAAGTCGGCCATTCTTGTTTCCTTCTTCTTCACACGAGGTAAGCCACGCAAAAACGCGGTCGGTCGTTCTTGTTTTCTCTTCTTTTTCCTCATTTACACCACAGTCTCAAAGGGTACAAAACAATAAAAAACAATACTCAAATATACAGATCCTGCTAACAACTGTTACGGTTCTCTATATTTGAGTATTGTTTTTTATTGTTTTGTACTATTTGAGACCCCTTTGTTAAATTTAAAGATAACTTCGTTAGTTTTTATTATATGTTTTTTTTATATGAAAGAAAGAGAAAAAAAGGGAAAAAGACTTTTATGAACAAAAAAGAAAAGATTTAATTTTGTTTCCAGTTTCGTTGTGCCAACGAACTTTCCCTTTCTTAAGTTTTGTTTTATTTTTATCTTGGTTACTGAGGGTTAATGTTATTAACCCAGCTTTGGGAATTAAAAGCAGCCAGCCCAAATTTTAAATGTTAATAAAACTCTATTTTAACTCAATCAAACCTCTTATTTTTTCTTTCCCCTTGTCATGTTTTCTTTTAAACTGTGTTTTTAACCCCCTTTATTACCAAGAAATTCGGATTCACACGATATTCTGTTTTCTTCAAATAAAATAAAAGCGTATTCTGCTGTTAATATTTCAATTAGTTTGGGTGAACTTGCTTCAAACGAAATGTCGGCTAATCTCTTTAATTATATTTAAAGCATTCTGCCTTTAAGTTCAAACGAAATGTCGGCTAATCTCTTTAATTATATTTAAAGCATTCTGCCTTTAAGTTCAAACGAAATGTCGGCTAATCTCTTTAATTATATTTAAAGCATTCTGCCTTTAATTATATTTAAGGCATTCTGCCTTTAAGTTCAAACGAAATGTCGGCTAATCTCTTTAATTATATTTAAAGCATTCTGCCTTTAATTATATTTAAAGCATTCTGCCTTTAAGTTCAAACGAAATGTCGGCTAATCTCTTTAATTATATTTAAAGCATTCTGCCTTTAATTATATTTAAAGCATTCTGCCTTTAAGTTCAAACGAAATGTCGGCTAATCTCTTTAATTATATTTAAAGCATTCTGCCTTTAATTATATTTAAAGCATTCTGCCTTTAAGTTCAAACGAAATGTCGGCTAATCTCTTTAATTATATTTAAAGCATTCTGCCTTTAATTATATTTAAAGCATTCTGCCTTTAAGTTCAAACGAAATGTCGGCTAATCTCTTTAATTATATTTAAAGCATTCTGCCTTTAATTATATTTAAAGCATTCTGCCTTTAAGTTCAAACGAAATGTCGGCTAATCTCTTTAATTATATTAAAAGCATTCTGCCTTTAATTATATTTAAAGCATTCTGCCTTTAATTATATTTAAAGCATTCTGCCTTTAATTATATTTAAAGCATTCTGCCTTTAAGTTCAAACGAAATGTCGGCTAATCTCTTTAATTATATTTAAAGCATTCTGCCTTTAATTATATTTAAAGCATTCTGCCTTTAATTATATTTAAAGCATTCTGCCTTTAATTATATTTAAAGCATTCTGCCTTTAAGTTCAAACGAAATGTCGGCTAATCTCTTTAATTATATTAAAAGCATTCTGCCTTTAATTATATTTAAAGCATTCTGCCTTTAATTATATTTAAAGCATTCTGCCTTTAATTATATTTAAAGCATTCTGCCTTTAAGTTCAAACGAAATGTCGGCTAATCTCTTTAATTATATTTAAAGCATTCTGCCTTTAATTATATTTAAAGCATTCTGCCTTTAATTATATTTAAAGCATTCTGCCTTTAATTATATTTAAAGCATTCTGCCTTTAAGTTCAAACGAAATGTCGGCTAATCTCTTTAATTATATTAAAAGCATTCTGCCTTTAATTATATTTAAAGCATTCTGCCTTTAATTATATTTAAAGCATTCTGCCTTTAATTATATTTAAAGCATTCTGCCTTTAAGTTCAAACGAAATGTCGGCTAATCTCTTTAATTATATTTAAAGCATTTTGCCTTTAATTATATTTAAAGCATTCTGCCTTTAAGTTCAAACGAAATGTCGGCTAATCTCTTTAATTATATTTAAAGCATTCTGCCTTTAATTATATTAAAAGCATTCTGCCTTTAAGTTCAAACGAAATGTCGGCTAATCTCTTTAATTATATTTAAAGCATTCTGCCTTTAATTATATTTAAAGCATTCTGCCTTTAAGTTCAAACGAAATGTCGGCTAATCTCTTTAATTATATTTAAAGCATTCTGCCTTTAATTATATTTAAAGCATTCTGCCTTTAAGTTCAAACGAAATGTCGGCTAATCTCTTTAATTATATTTAAAGCATTCTGCCTTTAATTATATTTAAAGCATTCTGCCTTTAAGTTCAAACGAAATGTCGACTAATCTCTTTAATTATATTTAAAGCATTCTGCCTTTAATTATATTTAAAGCATTCTGCCTTTAATTATATTTAAAGCATTCTGCCTTTAATTATATTTAAAGCATTCTGCCTTTAAGTTCAAACGAAATGTCGGCTAATCTCTTTAATTATATTTAAAGCATTCTGCCTTTAATTATATTTAAAGCATTCTGCCTTTAAGTTCAAACGAAATGTCGGCTAATCTCTTTAATTATATTTAAAGCATTCTGCCTTTAATTATATTTAAAGCATTCTGCCTTTAAGTTCAAACGAAATGTCGGCTAATCTCTTTAATTATATTTAAAGCATTCTGCTTTTAATTATATTTAAAGCATTCTGCCTTTAAGTTCAAACGAAATGTCGGCTAATTTCTTTAATTATATTTAAAGCATTGCGATATACGCGACGCTGCTGGCCGTACTTCCACTTTCTATCCACTCCGAAACGAATTTCTGCAACGTTTTTCTTCACTTTCTACGGATCCGACTTTTCTCCTATGATCAAACTTCTCTGTTCGCAATCTAACTTCCCACTGCCTCCTCCCCCAATCACTCCTCTTTTATCTCTTTCATTTCCAATCAGGAGCATCTCATTTGCATACCTCGTAGTCACCCTGTAGGCATTTAAAGAAACAAGTCGGCCATTCTTGTTTCCTTCTTCTTCACACGAGGTAAGCCACGCAAAAACGCGGTCGGTCGTTCTTGTTTTCTCTTCTTTTTTCCTCATTTACACCACACGCCCCCCTTGATCTTCGAGATCAATAGGATACTTCGTAATCCTCCATCCAAGCAGGCCGCCTCCTCTCACGTCGAGGCCTCTGGGGAACAACTTCTTGGGGGTTAACATTTTCAGGTTCACTACAACGTGGGTCTAAGTCAGGTAGAGTCGCATCATTTGCTTCTCGGTGGCCCTCGATTTCCTCTTCTTTACTGCCCTCACTGCGTACCGGCAGTCTCATGCGACGCAGGTCTAGGATATGCCGGGGAACGCCGTTCACCATCACATTGTTCTTCGACCGCAATCCCGTTACGACCCCTTTTTTCCAACGAGTGGTACACTGTGCATTAGGGGGTTTCACCCACACCTCTTCACCTACTTTGATAGTGGCTTCCTCACTCTCGATTCCTGCTGTTTTGTTGCACGGGTGCCGCCACTTATATGTGAAAACGGCCCTATGAGGGACAGTTGTCTCGTCTTGTTTGGTTTTTGGCGAGATGTTGTACCAAAACACCGCCTCTATGGGTGATACGTTGCTTTTTTCCACAGCGGCTTTAATGGTGCGATGATTCCTCTCCACTATTCCGTTGCCACTCGGCCGATACGCTGCTCTAAAAAATTGCCTTACTCCCCACTTATCGCATACCCCTTTAAAGGCTTCAGATCGGAAAGCGGGCCCATTGTCCATCAAGAGTTCCTCAACCGGCCCTCTCTCCAAAAATATCTCCTCGATGACCCCTCCGATCGCCCATGCCGCTTCTGCCCTGATTTCTCTCCAGATGGCAAACCTTCCTGGTCCACAGTCGACCATCGAAAGATACAATTTGTGGCGATAGTGCGTCACATCAATAGCCAATCGCTTCCAGTCCTCCGCAACGTGCAACTGTCCTGTTTCGTGTCTGGACGGTCTAGGGTCAATTGATTGGCACTCTCGACAGTTCTCCACCACTTCCCTAACCTCCTCCTCGGTGGTCTCCGGGTAAACCTCTCTGGCTAGGAATAACGTTCGTTCCCGACCAAAGTGGTGCATTTCGTGTGACTCCTTGACTTCTTCCCCTGCATAGCATACCGAGGAGACCTCCTTTCCCTCCTGCAGCCAGGCCTTCTTCACGCGTGTCATCGAATCCGCCTTGTTTTTTTCTGATGGGACCAACACGACAGATACTCTTAACTGGAACTCCGCTATTAGATCGGCGAGCGCTCCGAGTCTGCGCTTGATCAGCATTTCTGCAGCACCTTTGGTCTTAACTCTCTTATCACCAGTTACTGCCGACCGAATCCACGATGCTGCCGTTGCCGAATCGGTTTTAATTTCAATTATTTTCAATCCCCACTTCAGGGCCAGATTGAGTCCTTTCATAACGGCATCTAGTTCTGCTACGTTGATATGGGAGAAGTCGTTGGTTTTTCTTAGCCATGCCGCATCCTCCACAGTTACGCCTCCCATCTCTAGTACGACGCCCAACGCCAGGTTACTGGCATCGCACCAAATCACACCCGCATCTCCGCTGCTGACATACCAGTCCCCTTTCACTGGGTCCTCATTCCTCACCCTCGCAATGATATCTTGCAGCATGTTCATAACCTCCTTCGTTACACGGCCCTCCCAGCCAGCAGTGCCTGCTAGTCGTTTAATAAAACTACATGCTATCCTGAGCCAGCCAGCGATAGGATAGTGCCCGACCAGCCTCCCGCAGACTGAGAAGAGTTCTCGCTTCGTCAGCTCAGATCCGACTTCGGGTATTACACTCCCTCGTTCGAAGACAAGGCTTTCTTTTCCATCTCGCCTTAGTTTCAACCCCAGCACCCGTCCTCCATCCAGGGCCTCCGCCGGTTTTGCAGTTAACCCATACTTCTCGACATGGCTTCTTACTTTCTCCGCTGTCACCTCTGCCTCCTCCACCAGAATGTCGTCAATGTACGAACTAGTGGCCTCCTCCACTGAACGGTCTTTGCTCAGCACTGTCTTCAGCACGGCAGTCATAATTTTGGGGGCTGAACTCAGCCCAAAGCCTAACCTCGTCAGACAATACACTCGCCCCTTGTACCGGACCAGCTGGTACTGCCAGAGTTTTTCATCTACATGGATCTGCAGATATGCCGATTTCAGATCGACAATTTTTGTGGCCCGTCCCATTCTTCTCCATTTCCTCATGACCTCCTCACATACGTCGATCCCCGTTCCAGTGTGGCAGGCTACGTGTCTGTTCAATTCTCTGAAGTCCAGTACGGGCCTAATCTTGTTTTTTGTAGGCTGAACAACCGCCAGTAGTGGCAACACTCCTTTTTCTTCCCCTGTCCACGGTTTCAGAATTCCTTCTTTTATCCACCTCTCCACTTCTTCCTCAAATCCTTTTCTTATTTCTCCTCGCAGGGTGTTTTCGTAGCAGCCCACTTTATTCTGTAGTTCCGGGGGTCCGGAGATCCATTTCCATTCCACCGTCCACCTCACGCCATCAAACTTTGCCAGGAAATCTTTGTCCTCAATGCAGCAAACCTCCGGTTTTGGTATTCTGATGGTTCTATCACCTTCCACTCCTGCCATCCCCACTGCGCCGAGACGTCCGAACGTCACTTGGCTCCCTCGTAACGTGGCGCCCCCCAGTCGGTTAATTGCACTCATACCTATAATCACGTCAACACCACCGACCAGATGATTCAACACTAAGGCTCGCAGTCCAATGGACACCCCTTGCACCATTACTTCAGCTGTCGTCTCACCTAGGCACTTCACATCCCTGCCATCCACGGTCCTAATAGTTCTGGTTCCGCTCCATGACCTAGCGACATTCCTCGCTAATAACGTTGTAGTACAGCCTGTGTCGACAAGGGCTATGGCTTTCTTCCCATTGACTACTACTGGTAACCGAGGCAACGTTCCATCATGCGCCATCTCCGCACAGAAGGGGTAACCACTGGCGCAATAGCTCCCCTTCACTCGTTTCCCTGGTGCCGTGCAGCAACACAATAGCAGCTAAGGTGCCCCACTTGTCCACATCGGTAGCACGTGATCTCCGGTCTTGGCTCTTTGCAGTCCTTGATCAGATGAGGGCCCTGGCACCGGAAACACTTGATTGCAGGTCTCCTCTCCTGTCGCCTCGCCGGCTGCCTCTCATTCAAGTGAGGCCTCATGCACATATTTCCACCCACAGCTGCAGCCACGATTGGGCTTTTAACATTTTTCACTAGGACTCTGGCGTGAACCAAGAGATCGTCCACTTCCATAGTATGGATCCCAGTGATTCTCTGCATGTTCGTAGAGATTTCCTCTGGGAAGCCGTTAACTAGGTACAGCTTTACCGTCATCTCCAGGCTCCTCCCCACGTAACCAGCCAACCCTGCCAGTCTCCTGATCTCTGCCGCAAAGACGTCAACCGACTCGCCGGTCCACCTCAAACTGGAAAGCTTACCAAATGCTTCGAATGGGCCCTCAGCGAAGGCCAATTTCAGCCTTTGCTCCACTGAGGCAAGGTCTTCCTTGTCTTCATCTCGCATCTGCTGGTAAATCGTGAGGGCTTCCCCCTCTAAGTATAGCGGCAGCAGGGTGACCACATCTTCTATCTTTTGCAGCTTCGCCACCATCTTTAATTTCTCCAGCCACTTAATCAGGTCACCCTCCCCAGTAAAGGGTCTCAGCATGTGAGTGCTCAGTCTCCACTCAGCCATGGTAATTTGCTCGATGCGCCGAAATAGCTTGCGATATACGCGACGCTGCTGGCCGTACTTCCACTTTCTATCCACTCCGAAACGAATTTCTGCAACGTTTTTCTTCACTTTCTACGGATCCGACTTTTCTCCTATGATCAAACTTCTCTGTTCGCAATCTAACTTCCCACTGCCTCCTCCCCCAATCACTCCTCTTTTATCTCTTTCATTTCCAATCAGGAGCATCTCATTTGCATACCTCGTAGTCACCCTGTAGGCATTTAAAGAAACAAGTCGGCCATTCTTGTTTCCTTCTTCTTCACACGAGGTAAGCCACGCAAAAACGCGGTCGGTCGTTCTTGTTTTCTCTTCTTTTTTCCTCATTTACACCACAAGCATTCTGCCTTTAATTATATTTAAAGCATTCTGCCTTTAAGTTCAAACGAAATGTCGGCTAATCTCTTTAATTATATTTAAAGCATTCTGCCTTTAATTATATTTAAAGCATTCTGCCTTTAAGTTCAAACGAAATGTCGGCTAATCTCTTTAATTATATTTAAAGCATTCTGCCTTTAATTATATTTAAAGCATTCTGCCTTTAAGTTCAAACGAAATGTCAGCTAATCTCTTTAATTATATTTAAAGCATTCTGCCTTTAATTATATTTAAAGCATTCTGCCTTTAATTATATTTAAAGCATTCTGCCTTTAAGTTCAAACGAAATGTCGGCTAATCTCTTTAATTATATTTAAAGCATTCTGCCTTTAATTATATTTAAAGCATTCTGCTTTTAAGTTCAAACGAAATGTCGGCTAATCTCTTTAATTATATTTAAAGCATTCTGCCTTTAATTATATTTAAAGCATTCTGCCTTTAATTATATTTAAAGCATTCTGCCTTTAAGTTCAAACGAAATGTCAGCTAATCTCTTTAATTATATTTAAAGCATTCTGCCTTTAATTATATTTAAAGCATTCTGCTTTTAAGTTCAAACGAAATGTCGGCTAATCTCTTTAATTATATTTAAAGCATTCTGCCTTTAATTATATTTAAAGCATTCTGCCTTTAAGTTCAAACGAAATGTCAGCTAATCTCTTTAATTATATTTAAAGCATTCTGCCTTTAATTATATTTAAAGCATTCTGCCTTTAAGTTCAAACGAAATGTCGGCTAATCTCTTTAATTATATTTAAAGCATTCTGCCTTTAATTATATTTAAAGCATTCTGCCTTTAAGTTCAAACGAAATGTCAGCTAATCTCTTTAATTATATTTAAAGCATTCTGCCTTTAATTATATTTAAAGCATTCTGCCTTTAATTATATTTAAAGCATTCTGCCTTTAAGTTCAAACGAAATGTCGGCTAATCTCTTTAATTATATTTAAAGCATTCTGCCTTTAATTATATTTAAAGCATTCTGCCTTTAAGTTCAAACGAAATGTCGGCTAATCTCTTTAATTATATTTAAAGCATTCTGCCTTTAATTATATTTAAAGCATTCTGCTTTTAAGTTCAAACGAAATGTCGGCTAATCTCTTTAATTATATTTAAAGCATTCTGCCTTTAATTATATTTAAAGCATTCTGCCTTTAAGTTCAAACGAAATGTCAGCTAATCTCTTTAATTATATTTAAAGCATTCTGCCTTTAATTATATTTAAAGCATTCTGCCTTTAATTATATTTAAAGCATTCTGCCTTTAAGTTCAAACGAAATGTCGGCTAATCTCTTTAATTATATTTAAAGCATTCTGCCTTTAATTATATTTAAAGCATTCTGCCTTTAAGTTCAAACGAAATGTCGGCTAATCTCTTTAATTATATTTAAAGCATTCTGCCTTTAATTATATTTAAAGCATTCTGCCTTTAAGTTCAAACGAAATGTCGGCTAATCTCTTTAATTATATTTAAAGCATTCTGCCTTTAATTATATTTAAAGCATTCTGCCTTTAAGTTCAAACGAAATGTCAGCTAATCTCTTTAATTATATTTAAAGCATTCTGCCTTTAATTATATTTAAAGCATTCTGCCTTTAATTATATTTAAAGCATTCTGCCTTTAATTATATTTAAAGCATTCTGCCTTTAATTATATTTAAAGCATTCTGCCTTTAATTATATTTAAAGCATTCTGCCTTTAATTATATTTAAAGCATTCTGCCTTTAAGTTCAAACGAAATGTCGGCTAATCTCTTTAATTATATTTAAAGCATTCTGCCTTTAATTATATTTAAAGCATTCTGCCTTTAAGTTCAAACGAAATGTCAGCTAATCTCTTTAATTATATTTAAAGCATTCTGCCTTTAATTATATTTAAAGCATTCTGCCTTTAATTATATTTAAAGCATTCTGCCTTTAATTATATTTAAAGCATTCTGCCTTTAATTATATTTAAAGCATTCTGCCTTTAATTATATTTAAAGCATTCTGCCTTTAATTATATTTAAAGCATTCTGCCTTTAATTATATTTAAAGCATTCTGCCTTTAAGTTCAAACGAAATGTCGGCTAATCTCTTTAATTATATTTAAAGCATTCTGCCTTTAATTATATTTAAAGCATTCTGCCTTTAATTATATTTAAAGCATTCTGCCTTTAATTATATTCAAAGCATTCTGTCTTTAATTATATTTAAAGCATTCTGCCTTTAATTATATTTAAAGCATTCTGCCTTTAATTATATTCAAAGCATTCTGCCTTTAATTATATTTAAAGCATTCTGCCTTTAATTATATTTAAAGCATTCTGCCTTTAATTATATTTAAAGCATTCTGCATTTAATTATATTTAAAGCATTCTACCTTTAATTATATTTAAAGCATTCTGCCTTTAATTATATTTAAAGCATTCTGCCTTTAATTATATTTAAAGCATTCTCCCTTTAATTATATTTAAAGCATTCTGCCTTTAATTATATTTAATTAATTCTGCCTTTAATTATATTTAAAGCATTCTGCCTTTAATCATATTTAATTAATTCTGCCTTTAATTATATTTAAAGCATTCTGCCTTTAATTATATTTAAAGCATTCTGCCTTTAATTATATTTAAAGCATTCTGCCTTTAATTATATTTAAAGCATTCTGCCTTTAATTATATTTAAAGCATTCTGCCTTTAATTATATTTAAAGCATTCTGCCTTTAATTATATTTAAAGCATACTGCCTTTAATTATATTTAAAGCATTCTGCCTTTAATTATATTTAAAGCATTCTGCCTTTAATTATATTTAAATCATTCTGCATTTAATTATATTTAAATCATTCTGCCTTTAATTATATTTAAATCATTCTGCCTTTAATTATATTTAAAGCATTCTGCCTTTAATTATATTTAAAGCATTCTGCATTTAATTATATTTAAATCATTCTGCCTTTAATTATATTTAAATCATTCTGCCTTTAATTATATTTAAAGCATTCTGCCTTTAATTATATTTAAAGCATTCTGCATTTAATTATATTTAAAGCATTCTGCCTTTAATTATATTTAAAGCATTCTGCCTTTAATTATATTTAAAGCATTCTGCTATTAATTATATTTAAAGCATTTTGCCTTTCATTATATTTAATTAAGTCTGCCTTTAATTATATTTAAAGCATTCTGCCTTTAATTATATTTAATTAATTCTGCCTTTAATTATATTTAAAGCATTCTGCCTTTAATTATATTTAAAGCATTCTGCCTTTAATTATATTTAAAGCATTCTGCCTTTAATTATATTCAAAGCATTCTGCCTTTAATTATATTTAAAGCATTTTGCCTTTAAGTTCCAGAAATCGTGCTGGACTGAGTGCACGATATTCTGTTTTCTTCAATCAATAATTAAAAAAATACATTCTGCCTTTATTGTTAACGATTCTCGTATGTGCGAATGGGCACCTCGAGATTTCTCCGCTTTTATTTAAGTTTTGAGCGAGGATAACTGTCGGAGCAAGACATTGTATCGTGTCAATGTGGATCGATGTTTTAGTGAATCTGAGAGCGTGTGGAAGGATGAGAGCTCCCCTCCTCGTACTGTGGTGGAGGAGGAGTTTAAAATGTCACACTATAATGTGACCCCCAAGCTTACATGTCCGGTTTCTGACCCTACAAGTTTGGATGGCGACAAACTGGCATACCTTAACTTCTTTAAGGAGTTTGAGGATTGCGTGTCGAGCGTTCAGAGTAAGTCCACGAGGCTGATAATTTTAAAGAATCACCTCAGGGGCTATGCTCACAGAATAGTAGGGTATCTCTCTATTTCAGATGTCAATTTTGAGGCAGCTGTGGAAATCCTGGACAGGGAGTTTTTGGATAGGAAATTCATAGTGAACTCCATTTTTAAGGACCTTAATGCCGCTAAGCCTCTTGGGGAGTCTGAAGTTGACTCTGTGAAGATCTTTTTGACTAAAGTAAAAGCTCAGGTGTACGAGCTTAAGAATTCATTTGGATTGGATTTCCTAGAAGAGGATACCCCTGGCAACCAGTTGTTGAGTTGCATCATTTTTGAAAAGCTTCCTACGTCGTTGAGGCGTGAGCTTATTCATGTAGTTGGTAATAACTTCCCCTCTCTGGGAGAGATCCTGGACCATTATTCCGAAGTGATGTGTACATTGGAAATCACAAGACCTGGGGTGGTTAATTTAGTAAAGCCTGTCGCCAAACAGAGAACCTCTGTTCTTATAGATTCAAGCCCACTAATGTTGGCAGGAAGCCCTCCACATTGAAGAATTTTTTTGTGAAGTATGAGTTTGCTCGACGTAAGTACTTCCTCTGCAGTGGTGACAGTCACATCGCTTACTACTGTAAGAAGTACCCCACGCTTAAGGATCGTGTGCAACGATGCCAAGTAGCTAAATTGTGTGCCCGTTGTGTTAGGCCTTTTCATGCTGCTGAGTTTTGCCCGGGTAGAAAAAGGCCGCCTCCGCCAGTATTGGAGGTGTAAAAGTTGTGAGCATGCAGGTGCCTTGTGCCCGGACTTAGACAAGTCTCGGCTGGATACTAATCCTTGCTTGCAGATGGGAGGTGAATCTTCTGTTGCCTATAATAGCAATTAGCGTAGTCAGTGGTGAGGTTGTGAAGACATTTAATTGTCTATTAGATTCGAGTAGCCAGCGCTCTTATTTGTCGGATGGAGTGTTGGATATTTTGAATTGTCGTTCTGATCCAGTGAAGAGGAGGGACTTCATTATAAAAACCTTTCTCGGTTCTGCCCGAAGGAGTCTGAATGAGCTTGAGTTGCGCGTCAAATTGCAGAACTCCAATGTGTGATACCCTTTCTGGTGGACACAGGCTTATGGCCAAATTTCACGAATTTGGTGTTTTGGCCATCGAAAATTCCGTTTGGCCTTTTTTGTGCGAATATTCTGGAGTTCACTTATGCGCGGCCAGGAGTATCGCAAAATTGAAAACAAACACAAATACTTCGCTAAAAATGAAGAACTAACACAGAAAAACATTTTATATTTTACAAAAAGTAAAAATGAAAAACTGCCCTTTTCTCGCAAAAAAAACAAAACTTTTAAAATGTAACCAGGAGTTTTCTATATTCTGTATATAAAATAGACTTTTACAGACCATACCACAGATATAAATATATATTTATGCATACATACATATATATATATATATATATATATATATATATATATATATATATATATATATATATATATATATATATAAGGAGATTTAGTGAATTATAAGATTCCAATTGTTCAAAGAATTAGAACAACAAGTCTATTATGGCTTACGGTCGTTTCCAAAACATTCTGGAAATACTTTATTTTATTCTTTAATTTTTAAAAAACCAACAAAACGATCTTCATCAGCGCCTTCAGCACCACATCTTACAGAGATTCAAGGAAAAAATAACAAGCTCGTCTTAGAGGAACATTCATTGGCAGGAGGGAGTACATAGACCAATATTGGAAAAAGAATAAGTTCCAGATATAAAGTAAGAATATAAAGATAAAACTGATAATGATAATAATAAAACCTTATAGACATTATAAAGATTAGTAAGAAAAAAATGAAAAAAATAAAAATAAGAACAAAAATAATGAGTAAAAATAAAATAAAATATAAAAATAATAGAATATATTAAGGAAAAATAAAATCAGAGGATAAGAAGTAAAAAATAAAAATAAAATAACAAATAAAAAAATAAAAATAAAAATAAAAATAAAAGTAAAAATAAAAATAAAAATAAAAATATAAAAAATATTAAAGTATAAAAAAATATAAGAAAATATAAAAGAATTAAAAAATTGAAAAATTAAAAAATATATAAAAAAATATTTAAAAAATATTTTTTAAAAAATATATATATATATTTGTTTGTATTTAGGCAGCATTTTTTTCATTAATACAACACGTTCACAACAACAGAACTCTTCTGTTTTGTTAGTCCTTTTTTTATCTTTTCAATTCGTCGAATGATTTTTTTATGTTGACATCGAATGAATTAATAAATGAACCGTATGTTACACGAACGTTTTCGCCTCCTTCTGGAATCATCATCAGGTGTTTGATGGTATAAAATGGTAAAAAATGACTAAAAGCGGGTGAAAGAGTGGAAGTTGTTAAAATACTACGGCAAGCCGTGAACGCAAAAACGAATGTCTACATTGTTGAAATGAGACGGATGAATATTTATTTGAAAAAATTTCAAAATGTGGCACGAGACCAAAAAGGGGATGGGGAAAATGTTGACCTAACTAACATTATTAACTTAACTAGTCACAATCACCAAAACGAATTTACTCCATGATTTACCAACTTAAAAACCAAAAAATGACAATATATACATGAAATGGGAAGTTGGGGAATAAAAATTTTATATACAATTAAATGAAATATATGCATACAATGAAAAAAAAAATAAAATTAAGTGTTAGTAAAAGAACCTCCCACTAAAGAATGTGGCCGATAAGTTGTTTTGCCAGTCGAAAAAAGGCGATGCAGGTCATGAAAAGCTTTATTCTTACACCTCTTTCGAAATTACGAAAGCAGACCTGCATCTCTGACAAAACAACAAATCTGTCACCTAATTGGGGTCGGGAATGGGAATTATAAAATAAAAGTCGGGGGAAAAAAAAAAACGGGGGTGGGAGAGGACGAAAAATAAAAGGGGGCCTATGACAACTTACATACATCTAGCTAAGTTAAAAAATAGGGGAAGGAAACAAAACATAACCTAATATTGCCTAACTGGGTCAAATAAAAGGGTCAGTGTTCGGTTCGACTACCCAATATTCCGTCTAAGGCACGTCCAAGTACCACTCAAGATTAGCTCCATTCACTCGACACAAACGTGCAACTTTCACCCACCTTTCGTTGAAATTTGCCGGAGGGAGTTTCACCTTCTCCAACTTGATACGCATTTTAAGACGAGCTTGGAAAATGAGTACAAGCTGGGTAACAGTGAAGGTCTCTTCCCCGTAAACTTCCTT
Organism: Sepiola atlantica; assembly: GCA_963556195.1. NCBI lineage: Eukaryota > Metazoa > Mollusca > Cephalopoda > Sepiida > Sepiolidae > Sepiola > Sepiola atlantica. The sequence goes on along the minus strand of CAUVYP010000663.1, from coordinate 35,817 downwards.
CTGTCGTGTCGACCAAATCACTCCTCTCATAACAGCTAGTAAGCAAAGAAACACATAACGTTCCTCCCACTTCATGGTCGGTGCCCAATTGCAGCAAGTCGAAAAAGACTCCAGAACGAAGAACTGTCCGTTCAACATGCGAACCGTGTAGCCTTCAACTAACTCACACAGTGGGCGAAAGATAGGGCAATAAAAGAAAACATGACTGGTCGTTTCCTCCCAGTCACTACATCGGACACAACTCGGTGTCTCTCGCTGCGTAAAGCTTTTAGCCGACCCAGAGAGCATTTCTTATTATCAGCCAGGTGAGTGATGCCTCGTAATTATCGAAAAATTTCAACCCAGGCGCCCAAGGCCAGATCAAGCGAAGTTCTCCCTTCGTAAGACCGAACTCCTCAGTAACACTGTCTCGAACAGATCCCCTCACCATTACCCGATATAGTGCCTTACGAGACAACACTTGGGAGTCAGAGAGGCTTTCTGACACCCTTAGAAGGAACTTCAAGAACTCTCAACACTCGCGATAGAAGGAGCACTCGCGTCGAGGTAATCGAAATGCCTCACCTCCCTGCAAGTGCACACTTTTCAAAGCCGGAAAGGCTTTCTTGGTGTCTTCCTTCCAGAATTCACCGTTTCCCTCATTCGGTCTAAGTAGTTTAAGCAAAGCGTATGTTGATGAATCTCAACGCTTGGCATACCCAGACCGCCTTCAGACGGATGCAAGTAGCAGATCTCCCGGCGAACCATGGGCTGCTTTCCACGCCACAAAATCTCGAAAAGAGCCTGCACTAATCCAATTAGCGTGGCTGCCAGCAGAGGGAGCACTGAAAGACGGTAGAGGATGAGAGGAAAAATGTGAAAATTACACACCTCCGCTCTTCCTTTTAAAGTAAGAGTTCTCAATGACCACAGACGGGCTGCAGCCATAACCGCTTTCAACACTTCCGCCCAATTTTTCTCCAACTGGAGATCAGGACCAAACCAGATGCACTTAATCATAGTGCAAGCACCAGATAAAGTAATCCCACGAAGGACCGGATTCACCGTAAGCCTGCGAAGGAAAGGCTCCAATGCAAGAACATAAAGCATCGGTGAAAGCGGACATCCCTGACGAATAGATCTGGACAAATTGAAAGGCTTCGACCTCAAACCATTCACTTCAACCAACACACCGGGGTTTGCATAAAAAAGGCGAATCCAGGAGCGAAACTGGGGACCAAATCCGGCCAAAGACAAAACAGCCCCCAAGTAACGATGATCGGCCCTATCGAATGCTTTGGACTGATCTAAATTGATCAGCCCGGCTTCAGTGTCGACTTTCTCTATGATCAAGCGTATCATGTGCAAATTATCTTGTATTGTCCGGCCCTTAACAGCACAAGTCTGTTCGGGACTTATTAGACGATACAAGACAACCTGCAAACGGTTAGCTAAGATCTTTAACTCTGTATTTAGCATTGTTAAGGGCCGGAAATTACCCATACCATCCCCACCACTTTTGTCCTTGCGAAGCAATTTGATGATACCCCTGGTAAAGTACTGGGGGATAGACCTGTTCCTAAACCAGGAGTTGAACAACACAGCCAGCAGGGGGACAAAAATGGACGACAACCTCAAATACAGTTCGTAAGGCAGACCATCGATACCCGGAGACTAATCAAGCCCGAACTGTTTCAGGGCCTCCAGGACTTCATCCTCTTTTATACACCCTTTGCACCTAGCTGCTTCGGTCACCTCGAGACGAGAAAAGTCAGCTAAATAGACGTCGAACTGAGCCATTGTCAGACCGGGCTCCCTGGTAAAAAGTTCCTGAAAATGAGAGCAAAAACCATCCAAAATCCCGTCGTTTGTAGTCACGAGACGCTCATCCAATAATGTGACACTCGCGATGTGTCGATCAGTAGACCGTCGACGCTCCTCCACACGCAGTGACGCGGCCATGTTTGTCGCCTCATGCGGCACTCTTTTTAACCTAGACCTAACTAACACTCCCTGATCTGCCTTGTTGTCCAAGGAGTTCAGTTCCCCCTTAACTACAGTAAAGGTAACGCTATCCCCGCCTCCACTGCCCGATCTAATCTAGCTTCTAGCGTCACTTTTGTTGCCCTAGATTTAAGGTTGAGTCGACGACTATAATCAGCAACGAAGGACCTAATAACATTCTTAAGATGGCCCCACCACTGATTCCCAATGATAGCACCCGTCAATTCCCTCTGTATTGTTAGTAAGAACTGTTCCTGGAAGTCCTTCAAATCGAACAACGATGTGTTGAACTTCCAGTACGCAGCCATTCTAGCCTTAGGACTATCTAAGTTTACCCGAACCTGGACAAGCCTATGATCCGAGTAAACTATATTATGAAAACTTGAACAATCTAAAAGTCTTAAATCGACTCTCCTAATTAAGAACCGATCAAGGTAACTCGAAAGTTGGCCTAAATCGGAGCCGCGACTAGCAGTCCAAGTCCATACTACTTCACGGGGTTTTTCATTTCGAAATTTATCGACAAGATCAAACTTGTCGACAAAGTCACAAAATGCTTTAGCAGCCCCGTTATTGTTAGTTCCCCTAGGATTTCCCAAGCGATCTAAATCGAGATCCAGGACCGCGTTCCAGTCTCGCGCTAGAATTATCCGACGAGATGTATCCATAAAGGGCTCGATCTGCCGAAAAAAGGGAACACGCTCAGAGTAGGCATTGGGCGCATAAACCCCAATAAGCCGAAAAGCCACATCTTTTACGGTAACATCAAGAACGCACAGCCTTCCCTCAGGATCCGCATAGATAAGGTCACACAACGCATTCAGTGTGCGCTTAACTAGCCAGTCTTTTTTGTGGACAGTTTTCAGAGCAACCAGGTGGCGGTAATCCTTTTTGTGCTGATTCTTCACAATCGTTTCCGCCTCAGGAGTCACTTTACACACATCTTTTTCTGTGTAGAATAGAGGTTTCCTTTTCCGGGCCTCTAATGAAGGACTTTGTTGTCGTTTCTGGGATGTGGAGGGGGCGATGGGTGAGGGAGGAGGCGGCATATTAGTCTTCATTGGAGAGGGGGGGGGGTATTTTTAGGGGTGTTGCAGGGGGTGCAGAACGGAGATGGTCTGGGGGAAAGGGACTTTTCTTTTGTCAAAAAGGTCATGTTAGTTTACTTCATTGGAAGGGACGATCTTACTGGAGGAGGTACTGCTTTCACTGGGGAGCGACGTTCTTTGGGCGGGGAAGTAGGTTTAACAGAATTTACTTGAAACACGGGGAAAAGGTTTATTTTTCTTTCTTTTTCTCCACGTTTATCGTCAAGTGTATTTTTTAGTTTCAACATTTTCTTGAATTGTTCTCCTCCCGGATCCTTGCTAGTTTGTACTTCTAGCAATTCTTCCTCAGTCATTGCTTTTGCGTATGTTTTGGGGGATTTCTTAGAAGACACAGTATTCCATATGTTTTTTTCAGGTGATTCAGCAGAACTATTGCACAATTCTTTGAAGTCATTTGCTGTAATGGTCGTTGCTTTTGGATTTGGGGTTGCTGGTGTCTTTTCTGTTGAAACTCTTGGAGTCAGGTGCTCCAGGACCCTGTTTTTGGGGTTAGGCTGGGCCTGTCTAATCCTAGTAGGACAAGTGAATGTGAGGTGTCCCACTTCGTTGCAAATCCAGCATGCTGGACGCCTTCCTGCTACCACAACGGGTAATTTCTCCCCGTTCGCCTCAATGAAATACGGAACTTGTTCGAATGCTGATTTGTTCAACCATACGTCAAACGACCAAGTTCCATTGAACTTGTCAACTGAAATGGCAGTTATATCGCCATATTTTAATAAATGGCAGTTATATCGCCATTTTTTAACAAATGGCAGTTATATCGCCATTTTTTAACAAAAAAGCGCCTATGTATTCTCCTGGTACAACTGCAGACACTTCAAATACGGAAATAGGAGTCCGTCTTCGTCCCATATACTCCATTCGAAGTACATAGTCTCTTGTGATTATTTCTTTTTTGGGGAGTTGGATACACTCCTCTTCAGTTTTAAAAAGACTGTTCCATGTGATATAGCCTTTACACTTTACGATTCTTTCAGCTCGCATTCCAGTTGTCGCAATTAGCTTTGCGACTGTGTCTTTAGTTGATCTGATTAACTTTTTCGTTTTTCGGTCCACCACACACATTAAAATGGTTCTCTTGGCAAACTCCTCCAATCGAGGTAGTTGAATCAAAATGCCGCTCTCCGTAACGAATTCGGTACCATCTTTAGCTTTAGCAACCAAATCGCTAACATCAATATGGATAGCAGGTGGTCTACTCCATTCGGTCTCCTCTGAAGGCTGAGATGGCTTCTCAATCATTGTTCCTAGGGTCTCCACAGGCACACAGCTGGCAGTCGCCATGGCCGGAAAAAATGGAGAAAAAATAACAAAACTCCAAATAAAAAAAAGCAACAACTTTAACAAATAACAATATATATATAACGATAAATAACAACTTTTAAAAGCAAACTTACAAGAGAGAATAACAAATGTAATATTAGTCGAAATGGGACATATATATATATATGCATATATATATATATGCATATATATATATATATATATATATGCATATATATATGCATATATACATATATGCATATATATATATGCATATATATATATGCATATATATATATGCATATATACATATACACGTGCTGGTCAAAAAAATAGAACATATGTATAAAACTGTAAAAATCATTCCGTTTGAGATAATTCTCGACTTTTAAATTGTGTAGGCGAAATATTCTATATGTAAATAACAATTACAACTATTGTTAATCATTTGTCATATTTGCATATGTCAGACTTTATTGTCACAGAGTAGTTTATTGTCACATTGGGAAATTCAACGTTTCAATTTAATAGAACATTATTCGTTGAGTAATCTTAAACTCAAAAAAATGATGTGTTTAAAAATATTTTGCAAGTAATTTAATCATAATCTCTCATTATGGGTCGCTCTAAAGACATATCTTTGTTTGAGAAGCAGCGAATATTCGATTTGCGGGAAGTAGGAAAGACGCACATGGAAATCGCAACCAAGATTGGATGTTCAAAATCGGTAGAGACCAAAGTGCTCCAGAAGGATGTTAAGGTTGTTTCCAACAGCAATTGCAAGAAATGCGGACGAAAGAAAAGCACCACTGAAAGACAAGACCGGGGACTGGACAAGGTGACAAAGAAAAGTCGATTCCAGTCAACAAGCCACATTACTAAAAGTGGAAACAGGCTTCTGGTGCCGACGTTTCACGAAGCACTACCTACCGAAGGCTCCAGCAACTGGGATACCAAAATCGTATAGCTGCCACCAAACCGCTCCTTAACAAAAATCAGATGTTGAAGAGGCTACGATGGGCAACTGCTCATCAAACCTGGACTACAGACGAATGGCGGCGTGTGATCTTTTCAGATGAGTCTCGACCAAGGGCCACGTGTTTGGCGAAGATCCACGGAACGGTATAACCAAGAATGCGTCAAGAAGTCTGTGAAGTTCCCGCAGTCTTGCATGGTTTTGGGCTGTATGAGTGCTAAGGGTGTTGGTAATTTCTGCTTCATCAAAGGAAATGTAAACGCAACAGTGTACCAAGATATCATGGAAGCTAATTTACTGTAAGTGCTGGATAATCAGTTTGACAGTGACGCCACATACATCATTTTTCAACATGACTTGGCACCGACACACTCTGCCAAGTCCACAACTTCCTGGCTCCGAGAACAATCGATCCCTGTTCTTGAATGGCCGGCGAACTCACCAGATTTTAACGTTATTGAAGCCTTGTAGGATCAGATGAAGAGGAAGCTTCGCAAAGAAAAACCTACTACCCTTGCAGTCATGAATATTGCAATACAGAACACATGGGATTCGGTGTCTACACAGATTTGCGAGAAGCTTGTTGATTCTATGCCCGGCGAATTGATGCTGTTATCAAGGCAAAAGGTGCTGCTACTAAATATTCATTAATTTTTATCTGTATTTAAGTTAATAAAAAAAACTATTTTGTTTTCTTAGCTGTCTTGTTCTATTATTTTGAAACACGAAATATTGAAAAACTGACATTGCAATTGATATGAAAAAAAGTTTCTATCGTAAACCAACTATTTCAGTTAGTTTAGCATTATAGGTATATTTTAGCACCAATTACATCTCACAGATTGTCCTCAATAAGAATGAGAGATTATGATTAAATTACTTGCAAAATCTTTTTAAACACATACATTTTTTGAGTTTGAGATTACTCAACGAATAATGTTCTATTAAATTGAAACGTTGAATTTCTTAATGTGACAATAAACTACTCTGTGACAATCAAGTCTGATATATGCAAATATGACAAATGATTAAAAATAGTTGTAATTGTTATTTACATATAGAATATTTCGCCTACACAATTTAAAAGCCGAAAATTATCTCAAACGGAATGATTTTTACAGTTTTATACATATGTTCTATTTTTTTGACCAGCACGAGTATATATATGCATATATATATGCATATATACATATATGCATATATATATTCATATATATATGCATATATATATGCATATATACATATATATATATACATATATGCATATATATATGCATATATATATATATATATGCATATATATATATATATATATGCATAACACCAACAACACATCTACACCTCCAGGCACCAACATCCAACTTAATCCCCCCCTCTTACCTGTGACAGCCCCGACGTAGTTTACTTATTATACTGTACCAGATGCACGAAAGGTAACAGTTACACCGGCCGTTCTTACACAGGAGAAACAACACCGGTTGTCACTATAAATAGTGCGAGTCACCAGAGACACTGAAAACAAAGCACAGTCTTGTAACTGTCTAGCCAAGAGCTAGTCAGTTTCTTACTTTGTTAATACACTTGTTAAACCAACCCTCGACTTGACTTCCTTTATTTATTATTTACTGTGGAACAACTTCACAACAGATTGGCGACGAGGAATCGAAACAATTTCACTGCAAAAAAAAAATCACCCAAAGTGATTCGCAAGATCTTCACAGAAAAAAACCCATCTTAGTCAGATATTTGGATTTGCAAGGATTAACAGCAAATTAACTACTGAGTAGTTAAGCGAAAAAAAAAAAAAAAAAAAAAACACGAATTCAAAACTTGCTACCAAAAATCGAAAACTAAAAAACGCGTAACACATTTTCAATTATTGAAATAATTGAATACACTGATACCTTTATTTTTTTTCTCTTCAAGTTTCACTGACTCGTTAAGATAAATGTTATCCGCGTCAACTATCACAGATATTGTGTAAGTTTGTCGTTATTATTAGGACAACATCTGATATTTGAGCAAAATCCGGATTGACTATTTATTAAAACGGTCTACCACAGAATTGTCAAGAGCAAGGACGGACAGTAAAAAAATATATTCGCGTAAGTCATTTGTGCTTCTAACAAAGAACTGTTAAATAAGCAAGTCGCATTTTTGCAAAATGAAAAGGGGTTAAAAAGATTTCCCATAAAACTAGTCTTATTAGGCTTATAGCGACGGACTTGGTTTTGTAAAACTACGTACACATATATATAAATAAAAAAAATAACAAAATTTTTTTTATTTTTCTTAGTTTTGTTTTTCAAACAAAAGAACTGGGATTGAATTTTTTTTATTAAGGAATAATATATTTCTTGTTTTGTGTATTAGTTGAGCAAACTAATTATATTAAGTACGTTGTGGGGAAAACTGATTTATTTTTACAAGTGTAAATTGTGTGGTGCATAACTTGAATTCGTGAATGATGGACACTGAATTCAAAGATTCTCTTTTTCAATTACTTAAATTCCAAACGGAACAAAATGTTGCGTTACAAAGACAGCAAGTTGAACAACAAATGGAACTTCAAAGAAAACAAGTTGAAATTGAGGAGAAATTTAAAAGAGAGTTGTTGGAACAGCAAAAAGCCCAAAGAAAAATGCATGCTGAACAAAAAGAGCTGGCGACAACACGAGAAGAAAGATTCCAAGAAAAACTGCTACAACAGCAGAAACACTTCGAAGAACTCTTGATAAAAACACAGGAGGAACAGAGAAAATTTCTGGAGGCAACACAGTTAACGAAAGCAAACGAGAATCATAATGCATTCTCCCAGACGGCTGTGTGGAGCGCTATCGAAATTTTCAATTATAATCCAGAAGACGATGTCACTTTTGCTCACTTCTATAGAAGATATGAGGATATTTTTGTATCGGACTGCAGTACATGGACGGACTCTAAAAAAGTTAGATTTTTGCTAAGAAAATTAGGAGCTGCCGAGCATACAAAGTTTGTGAATTTTATCCTTCCAAAAAAGACCAGTGAGTTGAACTTCCAGGAGGCAGTTACTTTACTAACAGAACTGTTTTCTACAAAAACTTCTCTTTTCCACAGGAGATATAAGTGTATGAATGTCACTAGAAGAATGGAAGACGACTACATTACGTATGCAAGTATAGTAAATAAACCTTGCGACGATTTTAAATTAGAGGGAATTAAAAGAAAATTTTCCAGACGTATTTTCAGGCGGTCTTGGAAGGTAGCAAAGTTTGAAGTTAAAACAAATGAACTACCTGTGTTCAGAAAGAAAAGAAATGTTAGCGTATGCCGCTATAGAGCAAATAGACGGTGAATTAGAAAGACTCGAGAACATGGCTGTCAATTCAAAAATTGATCACAATGAGTGGGCTTCACCTACAGTTTATGTTAAGAAAAAGAACAAGGAGATTCGGGTTTGTGCCGACTTTTCCACAGGCTTGAACAAGGCATTAAAAGATCACCATTACCCTCTTCCAAAACTGAGTGGAGGAAAATATTTTTCTAAAATCGACCTCAGCGACGCTTATCTTCAAATCCCTGTCGATGAAGAGTGTTCAAAACTGCTATGTATCAATACCCATAAGGGATTATACAAATTTAACCGACTTCCTTTTGGAGTAAAGGTCGCCCCTGCGATTTTTCAACAAATTATGGACATGATGTTAAATGGGATGGATTTCGCAGTAGGGTACCTGGACGATGTGTTAATAAACAGCGTTAGCAAAGAACAACACAAGACTCATGTAAACCAAGTATTCAAAAAAATCCAGGATTATGGGTTTAAAATCAAAGATGAGAAATGTACTTTTTTCATGGGAAAAATAAAATACTTAGGACAAATCATCGATGAGCAAGGAAGAAGGCCAGACCCAGATAGGGCAATGGCGATACGGAACATGCCTGCTCCAGAAAATACTGCATCCCTACAAAGCTTCTTAGGGTTGGCGAATTACTACAATGTGTTCATACCAAACATGCATAAACTAAGATCACTCTTAAATGAACTGTTAAAGAAGGACCAAAAATGGGTCTGGACGCAAGAGTGCGAAGAAGTGTTTCAGAAAATTAAAGATATCTTAACGTCTGACTTGTTTCTGGCACATTATAATCCCAAGCGCGATATTGTAGTTGCAAGCGATGCCAGCAACTATGGTATAGGAACATGCATATTGCACAAAATGGATGATGGAAAATTAAAACCCATAGCCCATGCATCCCGAACACTTCTACCAACCGAAAAAAATACTCTCAAATTGAGAAAGAGGCTCTAAGCATTATATTCGCGGTAAAGAAATTTCATCGTTTCCTGCACGGTAGACAATTTCTGTTACAAACAGACCACAAACCCTTATTAACGATTTTCGGATCGAAAAAGGGACTACCACAACACACTGCGAATAGACTCCAAAGATGGGGTACCATTCTTCTTAACTACAATTTTCGAATGGAGTATGTACCATCTAAGAAATTTGGTCATGCAGACGGGTTATCAAGGTTGGTACCTAAGCAGACAGAACCATTGGAGGATATGGTGATAGCAGCCATTCAAGCGGAAGCTGAAGTAAAAAATACGTTATGTGACACAATAAGAGAACTTCCAGTAACGCTTGATGAGATTAAGAGTAAGGCAGAGGTGGATGAATTTATCATAAGCACGAAAGAAAAAATCAACAATAGCCAACTAGATGATGGAATTTATTCAATTTGCGACAACGTCCTGTTATATAGCGACAGGGTTGTAATTCCTATGACATTACAGAAAAGAATGCTCAAGGAATTCCATGTAGGACATCCAGGCATATCGAGAATGAAAAGCCTTATGCGCTCTTTCGTTTACTGGCCAAACATGGATAAGCATATCGAAGAAAAAGTCAGGGAGTGTAGAGGATGCGCCTTAGCTACGAAAGCTCCTCCAACTCAATTCGGATCGTGGACTAAACCGGACCGACCTTGGTCTAGAATTCACTTAGATTTTGCGGGACCACTGGATGGGTTCTACTATCTCATTGTTGTAGACAGCCTAGCTAAGTGGCCGGAAGGACTAAAATGAAAGAACCCCACATCCGAGGCAGCTATCAACTTCCTATACGAACTATTCGCTAGGTTTGGAGTAGTAGACTGCATTGTCATCGACAATGGTACTCAATTCACGTCTACTAAATTTAAACACCTTTGCGAGGATCATCTCATCGAGCATATAACAATCCCTCCATACTATCCAAGAAGCAATGGACAGGCGGAGAGATTCGTTGACACATTCAAGAGAGCTCTGAAAAAAGCTAGTGGATCACCAACGGATAAGTCAATCCAACAGTTTCTGCAGGTTTACAGAGTCACTCCGAATGCAAACATCGAAACGTCGAAGACACCTGCTGAGGTCATTTTCCACAAGTTGTTACCAAACTAGGATAGGGCAAATATAAAAAGAACGATAACAAAAAAACGGTATAAAGTTGGCGAAAAAGTTTTTTATAAGATCTACAGAAACAATAGGACTTTCTGGGAGTCCGGCACTGTGGATAAACAAATAGGCAACATGGTCTATATGATTAAAGGACCAGATTTCGTGCACAAACGTCACACTAACCAAATTCGGAAAAGATATTCGAACAGTGAGGTGACCAGATCGCCCGAGGAGGACATCATGGATGCAGTGTTTGATACTTTTCAGGTGCCCATACCAGAGACTGCTCCTGAAATTAGGAGATCAAATAGAAAACGGAAATCGACTGAGTTGATGATGGTGATTCTCAAACAAAAACGTTATTAATCCCCAGAGGGGATATTTTCAAAGGGGGGTGTTACACCGGCCGTTCTTACACAGGAGAAACTACACCGGTTGTCACTATAAATAGTGCGAGTCACCAGAGACACTGAAGACAAAGCACAGTCTTGTAACTGTCTAGCCAAGAGCTAGTCAGTTTCTTACTTTGTTAATACACTTGTTAAACCAACCCTCGACTTGACTTCCTTTATTTATTATTAACTATGGAACAACTTCACAACAGTAACTATGTCGGGGAAACAAGCCTGGAGTTCCGCAAACGCTTCAACAATCACAAACAAACTATTAGAGACAAATCCACACGATTCCCAGTGGCCGAGCACTTCAACCTACCAAGCCATTCCACAGATGACATGAAATGCATCCTCATAGCCTCCAAATTTAGATCACAACAACACAGACGAAAATATGAAACTAAACTCATCCTTAAACTAAACACGCACAACGCTGGACTAAACTTGGACCTGGGGCTACTCAATAACTACACTTTCCACAAACAGGGTAACTGACCTATGTCATTTTCCAACGGGCGAAGTCTTGTGTGTGTCATGGTGGGATTCTAACTTCTAATTTTTAACATTTATTATTACATCTATTTATTTCGTTGTATATCTAAATTTATCTTTATTATATTTATTTATTTATATATTTATGTATTTACCATTTATCTACTATTTATTATTTTCATTAGTATTATATTTATTTATTTATTTGATTTTTCATGTTTTTTTATATATATATATATATATTTTATATATATTGTTTTATATATATATATATATATTTTTTATTATTATTAGACGCTGTAGTAACAAAGATAAGTGATGCCCGTCTCCCCCTTTAAGTAATAATGGAATGTTCTACATTCGTGTATATTAAGAGTGAATGTTAAAACACTAATTGTCGCAGTAAGCCACAAATGGTTAAATAAAGCTTATCCTTAAGTTATATTCGGCGTCCAGTTTTTATTACAATTTATTTAACCATTCGTTATGGAACGTTACTTGAAACCCGATCGTCTAGACCTTGATACGGCCGACTCGGAATCTACTGACAAATGGCAGCATTGGAGAAAAATGTTCGAAGGATTCCTTACAGCTCTACAGTTATCTTCAAACGCAGCTTTAACAGGTACTGAGAAATATACCCTTCTTTTACATCATGTCTCTACTGCTATTTATAGAAATTTATCTGAATGTGAAAATTATGAAACTGCGGTGGACATTTTAGAAGCCATGTTTGTCAAGAAGAAAAATACTATTTTTGCTAGACATTTACTTGCTACCCGGCGTCAACAACCAGAAGAAAGCCTTGAACAATACCTTCAGATTCTAAAGACGTTAAGTCGCGAGTGTGAATTTACAGCCTTAACTGCGAACCAAGCGAGAGATGTTTTTATCAGGGACGCATTTATTAATGGTATACAGTCCAACCAAATAAGACAAAGACTACTAGAGAATAAAGACCTAGACTTGCCAACAGCTTATGAACAAGCTCTAACGTTGGACATGGCACAGAAGCAGTCTGTCTTCTATTTACAACCCGATATTTTGGGAGCTGCTATCGTAGCCCCTCCTCTGCATGTTCAAAATTCTTCCATTGTTCAAGATGCGCCCACCCCCCTTTTAACGATCACGAACAACTTATCACTGCCACCTCAGCTGGATCCACATGCTACTTTTGTGGCCTTCGTATACATGCTCGTTCGTCCTGCCCGGCTCGAGATGTTAGATGCCACAAGTGTGATAAGCAGGGACATTTTTCGAAAGTTTGCCGGTCAGCTTCTCAAAAAAAACGTTCGGCTACTCTTGCTACTGTAGCACCAATTACAATAGCAGCTGCATTCCCCGGCTGCCTCTCAAAAACAATCGTGAGGGTAAAAATCAATGGATTGACTATTCATGCGCTTATTGATACAGGCAGTTCCGAAAGTTTTATTAATGCCAGTATTGTAAAAGCGAATAAATGGGAAATATTTCCTTGTTCCAACCAAATATCAATGGCAAATTCATCTTTATCGTCCCATGTAATTGGATATTGCATGGTTAACCTGAAACTAAAAGGAAACTCCTATCAAGGGATCAAATTATCAGTAATGAAAAACCTCTGCTGCGAAGTGATTTTGGGTCACAATTTTCTAAAACAACATTCATGCGTTGAAATTCCTTTTGGTGGCCCCAAGCCGGTTCTAAGCGTATGTGGACTAGCAGCTGTCAAAGTGCGGCACCCGTCACTTTTTACAAACTTAACTCCTGACTGCAAACCAGTAGCAATAAAATCAAGACGCTATTCAGAAACGGACAAACAGTTCATAGCAGCAGAAGTAACAAAACTACTTAAGGAAGGAATTATAGAGCCAAGTGAATCTCCATGGCGAGCCCAGGTCCTTGTAACAGCCACTGAAAATCACAAGAAAAGGATGGTCATTGACTATTCCCAGACCATCAACAGATACACATTACTCGATGCCTATCCACTGCCTCGTATTGACGAAATGATTTCTAATATTGCAGAATATCACACTTTCAGTACTTTGGATCTCAGAAGTGCCTACCATCAGGTACCTATCAAGCCAGAGGATAAGCCCTACACGGCATTCGAGGCCTGCGGTCGCCTATATCAGTTCTGCCGAATTCCTTTTGGGATAACAAATGGTGTGGCTAGCTTCCAGAGGGTAATAGATGAAATAATCTCCAATGAAAAATTGAAGGGTACTGTTGCATATATAGACAATGTCACAGTATGCGGACATAACCAAGCTGAACATGACCACAACCTTAAACGATTCATGGCTGCCGTCAAGAAATATAATCTGACTTTGAACAGTGAAAAATGTTCCTACAACTTGAAAAGCATCAAATTATTGGGATACATTGTCAAAAATGGCACCATGACGCCGGATCCCGAGCGACTGAAACCGCTAATGGAATTACCAATCCCTGGAAACATGCCCTCTTTACGACGAGCCTTCGGTATGTTTGCTCACTACTCCCAATGGGTTGCGTCTTTTTCAGAAAAAATACACCCATTGACGCAAGTATCTACTTTTCCGTTGTCCTGTTCTGCCATCAGAGCATTTCAAAACATGAAAAGGAACATTGCTCAGTCTGCCATTTCTGCTGTGGATCCTTTTATCCCTCTATTAGTTGAGACGGATGCCTCCGACTGTGCGATAGCTGCCTCACTGAGACAATCCGGTCGTCCTGTAGCTTTTTTTTCAAGAACACTTTCGAGATCCGAGCGACGACACTCGGCAATAGAAAAAGAAGCGTACGCCATAGTTGAGGCATTACGAAAATGGAGGCATTACTTAATCGGCTGACATTTTGAATTAATCACTGACCAAAAGTCGGTCTCGTTTATGTTTAACCCAAAAACAACGAGTAAAATAAAAAACGAGAAAATAGCGAGATGGAGAATGGAGCTTTCTTGCTACTCATCCGACGTCACTTACTGCCCTGGTAAGGAGAATGCCGCAGTCGACGCGCTTTCAAGGGTATGTGGCCGGGTAACTGGCTCAGATGATCTTCAGTATATACACAGGGAATTGTGTCACCCAGGTATCACAAGAATGATTCATGTAGTCAGGAGCAGAAACTTGCCATATTCTGTTGAAGACGTAAAAAGAATTACGAACTCTTGTCGGATATGTGCAGAAAATAAGCCCAGGTTCTACAAACCTCCTCCAGCAACACTCATTAAGGCCACACAGCCTTTTGAAAGACTTAACCTGGATTTTAAGGGCCCTTTACCCTCTAAAACTAAAAATAAATACATGCTCACAATAATAGACGAGTACTCAAGATTTCCGTTCGTTATCCCCTGCCCAGACGTAACGGCTGTAACAGTAATTCAAGGCCTGTGCTCCATTTTTGCCGTTTTTGGAGTGCCTGCATATATACATTCAGATCGTGGGTCTGCTTTTATGTCGGACGAACTCAAGCAGTTTCTGCATGAACGAAGAGTAGCTGTAAGTAGAACAACTCCTCACAATCCTCAAGGAAACGGACAGTGCGAAAGATACAATGGTATAATATGGAAGACAGTACAGTTGGCGGCAGCAAATCGCAATAGTCCGATCTCCGATTGGGAAAGTCTCATCCCCATGGCCTTATACGCTATTAGGACTCTATTATGTACAGCGACAAACGCTACCCCACATGAGAGATTCTTCTCGTTCCCACGACGAAGCTCAGCAGGCACATCACTTCCCTCGTGGCTTGCACAACCTGGCACAGTTTTATTAAAACGCCATGTTCGTCACAGTAAACATGACCCATTGGTAAGCGAGGTAGAATTAATCGAAGCGAACCCTCAGTATGCACTGGTCAGAAATTCAGAAGGAAGGCAATCTACTGTCTCCTTAAGGGATCTAGCCCCAGCAGGAAATGTATATGAACGTAGAACTGCTTCAGATGGATATACAGCTCCGGTTCGTGGAACAAGTCCGACCCACTTAGGTGATCGTGTGCCAGATACGTCAAGTTCAGAGTCCCAACAAAACGAATCTGAATATACTAACAGAGTCGTCTCTGACTCTAGTTCGGACGACAGATGGGTACCACGAAAGCGGTTTCACCCAATATCTGAGACAGATACTCAATCTTCAGACACCAAGCGACCGAAGCGCCGTAGAAAACGAGAGCGATTTGGAGCAAGATATTTTAGCCCTAAACCAGCCACACAAGACAGTCCCGAAACGTCGTCAGGTCCCGAGGAGCCTAGATTAGAAATGGATGTCGGGCACGAACAACCAAGACGCCCTCAAAGAACCCGCAGGAGGCCAGGTCGATGGGATGATTTTGTTCCCTACGAATAAGAAGATAGATGGGGGAGAATGTAGTAACAAAGATAATTGATGCCCGTCTCCCCCTTTAATTAATAATGGAATGTTCTACATTCGTGTATATTAAGAGTGAATGTTAAAACACTAATTGTCGCAGTAAGCCACAAATGGTTAAATAAAGCTCATCCTTAAGTTATATTCGGCGTCCAGTTTTTATTACAGACGCAAATTTTAATAAATATGTCACGTGCAATGAGGTGAAGGAATGTAGGGTTAATTTTTTTTAAAAGTTAAAAAAACGTTTTTTTGGGGGGGTTTTTTAAATAAAAATTTAAAATAAATGACCGCTGATGCGAAGAGAGAAAAAGAGAAAGAGTGAAAGAAATAAGCAATTTAATAATTCAATTAGCGGTTAAGTTGAACACAGTAGCAGTAATTTTAAACAATTAAGTCGACTACAACGCTAAGAGATGAAATGGAGTTATCTGTGTATGTATGTATGCATACAACTATGTGTATGCTTGCTCGCATGGGCACGGGCGGGTGTGTTTGTGTGTGTTTGTGTGTGTGTGTGTATCGAGCAGTAAGAGAGAGAAAGAGAGAGAGAAAAAAGCGGGTGAATTATTCAAACAGCAGTCAGATTGTGCGCGTGCCCAGATCAGCAGTGGGCGTTAAAAATGTGTGTGTGTTTGTATGTGTGTGTGTGTGTGTGTGTGTGTGTGTGTGTGTGTGTGTGTGTGTGTGTGTGTGTGTGTGTCGGGCGGTAGGAGAGAAGGGGGAGAGAAAGAAAAAAGCAAGTAAATTGTTCGAACAGCGGTCAGATTGCACGCGAGCCCAGATCAGCAGTAAGCGTTAAAAAATTATGTTAACTTTTACGCTTGGTGATGAAGCAGGGTTGTTTGTGAATGTGTGTGTGTATATATGTGTGTGTGCTTGCGCGCATGGGCACGTGTCGGTGTGTGTGTGTGTGTGTATATATCAATGTACATGTACACGTCCCATTACGTGTGTGTGGACGCGTATATGTGTGTGTGCGCATTTATACATATATTTAATTTATGATTTTTCTACTCTTTCTCCCTCATTGCCTGGGGAAACCTCCCACCGTACACACGCAAACCCCAAACACTGACGAAGACTGAAGGCATCAGTCGAAAATTCTGTTCTCCCTATCATCAACAAGAAAAACCTATTTTTCTTTACAGAAAGAACAATTCATATTCCTACTCGTCAAAATATATATATAAAAAAATAAATAAATAAAAAAATAAAAAATAAAAAGTTATAACACAATATAAACTTTTTTTCACATTATTTTTTTATATACATTCACATACTTATATATGCATATATATATATATATGCATATATATATGCATATATATATGCATATATATATATGCATATATATATATATATATATATGTATATATATATGCATATATATATATGCACATATATATATGCACATATATATATATGCATATATATATATATGCACATATATATATGCACATATATATATGCATATATATATGCACATATATATGCATATATATATATGCATATATATATATATATATATATGCATATATATATATGCATATATATTAAAGATGGGCGGTTTTACCGAAAAACCGCGTTTTTTCGGTTTCGTCTCCATACCGAATACCGAACTGGTTTTTTTTTTTTAAACCGTAACCGTTCGGTATTGTGTTTTTACTACAGTATGCCACCATATACAAAGAAAGCACGGTTGAAAAGATTTTCCGATTGGAATAAAATTGAATATTACCAAAAAATGTTATATTAGTAAGAGGACAGATTGAACAAATATATGATAAAAACATTTAATTTACTTGTAGGAAGAAATCTTTGTTTACAGTTTGTTTATCATTAACATTTTGAATTTTCAAATGAAAAAAAGAGAAATACGACAGACAACATGACATCGTATTTTTAGCATTTCCAAATGAAAAATAAAAAATAAAACGCGTTCCGTATGATGTCGAAAATTTATTTGATTCTACAATATTTCATTTTCATCATCATTTTTGCTTAATTTTATTTGTAAAATTATTTTGTTTGTTTAAATAAATTTTCGTTTTTTAATTTCTTGCATTTCTGAGTTATATTTTAGCTTCTGATGGGTTAAAGAATTAGATAGAATGTATATTCAAACTCAGTTTTATTCTTCAGAAAT
Organism: Sepiola atlantica; assembly: GCA_963556195.1. Lineage (NCBI taxonomy): Eukaryota > Metazoa > Mollusca > Cephalopoda > Sepiida > Sepiolidae > Sepiola > Sepiola atlantica. Next base: position 17,688 of record CAUVYP010000663.1, on the reverse strand, counting down.
CTTTCATGAATCTTTGGTCACTGTTTTAACGAGTTAACTGTTGAAAAGGTATCAGAACTTTGATTACAACAGTCAACACCTTAAAACTTACGAATAGGCTATATTGCCGGTCCCGGCAAAATAACGATTCCTGCGTTATTTTGCCGGTTCATGTATATTTAACTAAATTGTTAAACATACAGTGACGC
>CAUVYP010000663.1:0-12500 GCA_963556195.1 Sepiola atlantica | reverse complement strand
CGCGCTGAGTGTTTGAGCAAATCTCTATGTGTTTGTGGAAAGAGGATATACGGGTATTCAAGTGCTCCTTTATGCGCAAGTGTAGCGGTCTTGTAGTGTTGCCGATGTAAAATTTTTTGCATTTATTACACTGTAGTTTGTAAACACAGTTAGTGCGAAGGCACAGACCTGTGTTGGAGATAGGGCAATTGGCCAGGGAGCAGGGTTCGGGTGTGTGGTTAGTGTGTTTATTAGATAGATGTTGGCGTAAGGAGGTGCCAGTATGTGTTAGTTGTATGTTAAGGTTTTCCTTATGTATTGCCTTGCGGATGGAGGTGGTGATCTTATCGCTGAAGAAAGGGAGTTTTAAGAAGCATGTGTTAGCTAACACATGCTTCTTAAAACTCCCTTTCTTCAGCGATAAGATCACCACCTCCATCCGCAAGGCAATACATAAGGAAAACCTTAACATACAACTAACACATACTGGCACCTCCTTACGCCAACATCTATCTAATAAACACACTAACCACACACCCGAACCCTGCTCCCTGGCCAATTGCCCTATCTCCAACACAGGTCTGTGCCTTCGCACTAACTGTGTTTACAAACTACAGTGTAATAAATGCAAAAAATTTTACATCGGCAACACTACAAGACCGCTACACTTGCGCATAAAGGAGCACTTGAATACCCGTATATCCTCTTTCCACAAACACATAGAGATTTGCTCAAACACTCAGCGCGATATTCACGTCTCCATCTTAGCGTCTGTCAGAAACATCGGTGACCTTAGAATCACAGAATCAATCCTCATCTCCAGATTAAACCCCTCACTCAATCAACGTCACGAGCTCTACTCACCTTTCATTCTATAATATCTACCCCCCATCCACCAACCAACCCCCATATCTAACACTTAACAGAGTCCGTTTCCACCATTTCACTCATTACTCACCTCCCATAATAAACTCACCATACACCCAAACAATCAAACAGGCCCCTCCCCATATGAACTTCCATCCTTACACACTTTCAACCACAAACCAAAAACCATATTCAGCATACTCGTCTAACCCACCAAAATAAGTCACTCCATAACCTAGCATTATTAATTAATAAATCCAAACACATATAGAATGTATACAAATAACATGCAAATATTAAATAAATAATTCATAAAATAAATTGAACAAGTAAATAATAATAATAAAAAATAAATAAATAAAAAAACAAAACAAAAAAAAAACAAAAAAAAAAACAAACAAACAAATATGTAAAGAAATTGATGAATATATATAGATAAACAATTAAACAAACAATAATACATAGATATGTATATATATATGTATATATGCATTTGTGTATATATGTTGTATATATATACTAATATTGTTATACAGATCTCCACCAAAAAAAAAAGATTATAAAAAATTAAAAAAAAAACAAAAAAAACAAAAACAAACAAATATGTAAAGAAATTGATGAATATATATAGATAAACAATTAAACAAACAATAATACATAGATATGTATATATATATGTATATATGCATTTGTGTATATATGTTGTATATATATACTAATATTGTTATACAGATCTCCACCAAAAAAAAAAGATTTTATAAAATTAAAAAAAAATTAAAAAAAAAAATTAATTATAAAAAAAAATATTTTAAAAAATCCAGAGTTACTCCCCTTTATCTTATAATAAATATATCAAGTTAATAAGTTAATTCGTTAATCTAATTTGACGAAACTCACAATTAGTAATTAATAACACTTCTTTAATAGATGATAATCGAAATCGATAAGTAGATAGATCTAGAATATTTAAAATATGAGACTAATTACTTTAATTTATATTAAAATTCTTAAATTACGATAGAAAGATAAACAAATTAAAAATACGAAGATAAAACAAAGTAAATATTCAAATATAAAAAAAAAAAAAAAATAAATAAAATAAAAAAATGATATATATATATTATCAAAAATAACAGTTTATCGAACACCATACACCTAACCAACATTACACTAATATTCTAAACACCAATCATATATTTAACATAATATTAAAATAAAACTTAACTTAATTTATATTCCCTGTGAAACTGTTTTTTTTTTTTTTTTTTGCTGCGGTCTATATCTGGCAGCCATTTTGTTTTGTATTATTCTCTACACAGTCGGAGAAGAATAAAATATTATTCTTCTTCTGGTCTAATTATTTTTGAAAAAGGGATGTCTTTTCCCGAAATATCAAATAGTGATTTTTAATCACCCGGACAGCTAAAACACTCTTGCTGTTATGTAAGAAAAAAAAAAAAAAAAGGAAAAAAAAGGAAAAATAAATAGTAAGTCTTATATCGTATTCGATTTATTTTTATTGTTTTTGTTCCTTTCCTTTCATCTTGCATCTTACCCGGAATTGCATTGCCCACAGCCTTTCAAAAACTTACTACTAATATATATATATATATATATATATGCATATATATATATATACATACATATATATATGTATATATATATATATATATATATATATATATATATATATATATATATATATATATATATATATATATGGCGTTTCCAAAGAAGTAACAATTAAAGAATGTAAAAAAAATATACTTTCATATTAATTAAAAAATAATAAAATATTTAAAAAAACTTCCTTTAATTTAAAAATCAAAAACTTGGCAGAACATTGGATGAAACACGCATCCTCGGAAATCTTTGTTTTGTTAGTGATATTATTATTATTATTTATTATTATTATTTTTTATTATTATTCAGACTAGGATCAAGTGTAGTACTAGTTCGTTTGAATTCTACGCTATCCAGATGGGTGGTTTCTGGGTGAGAATCCATTTTTTGACACACACACGGCTCGTGTGTGAGTGGAGGGGGCATGAGTAATAGAATTAGCGTTTCTAAAAAGAAAGAAAAATCGAAGACGCGACTTGCCTTTTTAGCATTTTAACTTGAGTCTACCCCCTCCCTCCCCCCATCAAAAGGGAATTTTTTACGGAAAATTAAACCACATCTAATCTCTATATTAGTACAATTGTACTAATATCACTATTGCTCATGTGTCTGTGTTTTTCGCCTCTACGTGACTTATTTATTAATTTTTAATTACTGTATAAATCGATTATTCATATCAAAAGTACAATAGCGTAAAGTACTATTTTTAGTACTTACAAAAATCCTATTTAAAAAAGTAATTTAATGACGCAATTCAATCCACCAGAATACATTTCGGCTTATTCGTAAGCAGGCAAGCCATTTTTAAAAAATCTTTATAGTTAAAAAAAACAAAAAAACTCAAACGGCACTTCTGCAGATTAGGGACGAGCCGAAATTTATTTGTTTTCATTTTAGAAGAGCTCCAATAGTGTAAGGGGTCGACAACTCTTTTTTTTTTAAGAGAAAATTTTTTTTTTTTAACTGTAAAGAAAAAAAAGATGTTAAACCAAACACGATGACTGCTAAAATGAAAATTTTAAAACTATTTTTGGTGCTTATGCTTATCAACCCTGACATGTTAGACCGCTCTTAAAAATAAAATAGCTAAAGAAATGTATAAACTTTGTTATGTACTTACGTGGTAGAATCCATCAATCTTCTATTTCGTAAGGTAAATAATTAATAAACAAAAAAAATGTATTGGGGGTGGGATACATGCTAATTGTTAATACGGAAGACTATTCTGTTCATAAGTGACTACGATTGAGTCACGTGAGCCAAAATGCTGGCGCCGGGGGCTGGGCGGCGGTGGACGGCCTGGGCGGCGTTGGGCGGCCTGGGCTGGGGGTAAAAGTGCTGCCGACAATATACTGTTGATTTTCCCAAATTTCCCTTTCTTCAATAAATGTTCTATTAATATACTGTTGATTTTCACACATTTTAATTTATTCGATAAATGACATGCAAATTCAATCAATTAATAGAACCTTTATTAAATGTTATATTAATTGATTGAATTTGCATAACTTCTTATTTAAAAAATTCATATTTTCCATTTTCGGAGATATTATGTACTTAAAAGTGAAACAAAAAGAAGGTTGGAGCTCTTCTAAAATGAAAACAAATAAATTCCGGCCCCAAACAATAAATTCCGGGAAATGATGAGTTCGAAGTCGTAATGCGATAAAAAATAATTGTGTACAGGTGATAAAAATGGTTTTATGTTAGTAGCAGTTTTTTTTTTTTTTTTAAATAATATTTAATGCGGAACCATTTCGACTCTAAATATATTTCGTATATTAGTACAACGCATGTAATCTGAAGAAAAACACGTTTGAAATGTGTAAATATGCTAGAATAATAGTTTAACAAAATGGAGTCTTACGGGAGCGGAAGTGTTCTTGTATTGTTCATGGCCTTTTTTGTATTGCTCAACACAAAAGAAGTATGACAACGGAATTTAGGAAAACTCGACAACGGAAAACTCGGCAACGGAAAATTCGTCAATGGAAAATTTAATTTAACTTGAAAATCTTATCTAAAAAATAGCCCGGTTTGTAAACTTCACTGGGAGGGGGGTAGCCCCGTATTTACAAGTATATCTCCTGTAAAAACGGTTCTAAAATCTATTTTCAATCGATATTTATTCGATAATTGCCGAATTTTCCTACTTGGCCAAAATTGCCGAGTTTTTCCGTTGCCGAATTTTCCGTTGCCGAGTTTTCCGGGCACCATGACAACGCCCCCCCCCCCAATTACTACGTAATACTAAATTGATTTTAACTCCCAAAACTTTCTTAATGTCATATTATTACTATCGCCTATACACCAATTTTATTCGAATTTCTGAAGAAACTATTTAATCCTTCGAACTCACCATTTACTTCGTGAACCTTCGAAATTTGAAAAGAAAGTGTCAGTAATTTCTGGTTTTGAAATTTTAGCAAATTCTCATTTAATGAAAAGATTGAAAGTTTTGGAAGCTATTTACAGCCAATCATTTTATAAATAGAAATTAAAACATTATCTTAAGAAAATTAGTTATAGTTTTATCATTTGGTTCAATTTATTTAATAATTAAATTTAATTTTCAAAATGAAATATAAATTTGGTAAAAGCGGCATAGTTAAAGAATAATAAAAAAAAAAAGTCAAACAGAAACAAAAGTAAAAAAGACTCCTAGGCAACACTGGGTAGATAATATTTAAAACTAGTCTTTAAAATGGTATTTACAATGGTCTTCTTATGCATTTAGATCGGGAACTTGCTACTTCCTTATTGCTCACCATCACCATTTTTTTTTCATCTGTTAAATACAAGGAGTTTATTTCTCCCCTTCCCCCCTCCTCCTCCTTCTACTCGCAAAAAGTCCCCCTCTCTCTATTCGCTTTGTGTCGCTCACCCTTCATCTTTTGAACGAAACGTTGCTGCTGCGCGAGTCGGAAGAATTAGCTTTTCAGAAAAAGCTAGTTTTTTTTTTATCTTGAAAACCAAGAAAACGACACGCTGAAATTGGATTTTACTTACAAGCGTGTCGTTTTTCTTTTAAACAAAGTTTAATTAAGAACAAAAAAAAAGGAAATTATTGCTTAAAAAAATCGCAAATCTTTATTTATCAAATATATTTTATAAAGAAAAACCAAGGATCTTGGAAATTATACCATAACCATTTTGTTTTAATATATAATCTTTTATGAAGTAAGTAAATCATTTTTGAAGTGTGCACGTGGTCTGCTTTTTTGATCGTCTATTAAAAAAATATTCTAACCTTGTAACTTCATTTACCTTTAAAATTTTGTTTTTAAAGTTCCCTTCAAATAGCGCCATAGTGCTTTGTTTCTTTTAAAAGTAAGTCTTATGAAAAGAAAGCAATCGGCAAAAGTCGGAGACGTTTACGAGTCTTGACGAACTTATACGACTTTTTTTGCTGGGGGGGGGGACAAGAAAAAACTCTGAAATAGTCTTAAAAGAAATTAAATCCATCTTCCTAACATTTTTTTTTTTTTTTAAATAAACAAATTAAAATAAAACTGAATTTGATTAATTAATATTTAAAACTTTTAAAAAATTAAAAACTTTACAATATGCTTGAATAATAATTATTTCTTTCAACGGATTTTTTATTTCCTTAAAAAAAAATCTTGATTTTCAATATAAAATCGTTTTAACTGACAAAAAAAGCTCATATTTGTCGCGAAGTGGAAAAGTCTATAATTTCTATTCGAAACCTTCCTCCTCGCCATTAAACTCTTACTCGCTCCCTCTCTCTCCCCTCACGTCTCAATCGTTTACTCTATTATCCCCTCTCTCTCTTTCGAAACTCGCACCGACTTACAATTAGATTTTCCACTCGTCTTTACTCGCGAGAGACCGAGCCTTTTTTTTCTATTTCTTTCGACTATAATTTATTTTTCTTATCTTCCCTAATTAGGTGTGTGAGTCTTGTGTGCGTATGAACATCATACCATCGTGATACTGTACATTTAAAGGAAAAAAAAGGGACAACCAGAACCCTAACCCCTAAAAAAACTAAGTCAATTACAACGATGGGTTGTGCTGTGAGCAGCGACGAAAAAGCGGCCGCCGATCGATCGAAAGCCATCGACAAATCCCTCCGTATTGAGGGCGAAAGATCCGCGAGAGAAGTGAAATTACTCTTATTAGGTAAGTATTTTTCATATTTATATATCGATTTGATCATATTATTATTATTATTGACAATTGGGTGTTTATATAGATTAACCAGTATGGGGGCTGATCTATAGAAGCACCGAAAATTGCTACCTTCCTTTCCCCAGGAGGACACTTGATTTTTACCGATCAACTTTCATTCTAGTCGGAAATTACTTCCTAGCAACATAAATTGCCAATTTAAAGGCTAAGAAGTAAACATTATTTACGCCCATTTTATTTATTTATTTAACATATCAATTTAAGAGATGGCTGCTACGGACATTTCTCTGTGGTTGTGCGAAATTGAAATGATTTTGACGCCTTTAAACTGCCAACTAAAATTAAAGTCCAGTATGATTCAGTTGTCCTCCTAAAGTGTATGACCTAAACTAACAGAAACCATTATTTAAGAGGCACTATTCTAGAAAAGAACCAAATTCCTCTTAGACCATTCCCTCCTTCAGCAATTGATAACTAATTTAATTTCCCTATACCAAAAAAAAAAAAAAACTACGTTAATATTTAATTTTTGACTTTACACGTTATTTCCATATTAATGGTTTAGTCGATTAAAAAAGCGCTGATATGTAAATGTGGCGTAGTCATTCGAACCTGATTTTGAAGAAGCCTTTAAATCTGCGAATATAAATTAAATCATGGCTTGAATTAAACTTGAAAGTCAAATATTTTAGTTCAGTTGTGTTCTGAAACGAAATAAAAAAAAATAAAAACGTTGTTTTTTCTCCTTTTGAGGGGAAAAAATTGACAAATCAAAAACCTAACTTTTTTTTGTTGCTTTAATTTCTTGTTCTATAATTTTCTAAAAAGAATTAGCGGCACGCTAATTCTTTTAGAGTGTTGTCGATCCTACTGCATCACTTTAGCTATGAACTAACTAGTAGGGTAGACTCTTGACTTTGTTGTGCATTTTATCGAGAAGGAAAAACAACGAAATAACACAATTTTGGTTAACTAGGCTAGAATGCTCGGAAATGGGGCATCATTTTACGTTAAATTTATATGCGAACCCCTTCTAAATTCTGAACTTATTATTTCTCCTTCCGCCAAGTTTTCCGGATTTTCACATGTGATTTCCTAAAAGTAGAATCTCATTGGGGGTGGGGGATTTAGCTGAGTATGTTAATCTACAATAATACCAATCTTTGCTTATCTCGACATTGTTTCTGGATCCAGGCAATGCTGATTCAGGATTGTGATACCCTTGCTCCAATAGACACTCCCCGCAAAATTTAAATACAACTTTCTGGGTTCAATTATTATGTGAACCGTTGGAATCACTCTTTTTGGCTTTGGGTGAAATTGATTTTGGTGCTTCTGCTGTTTCACCCCGACATTAAAATATTTAAAGAAATGTATAAACTTTATGTACTTACGTGTTAGCTGGAAATAAGATTGTACACAAAAAAATACGCAAATTCATCCAGTATTTACTAAATTATAAGAAAAAGAAGAGAAAAAAAACGATCTTAAAACGATCTTCACTTATGAAATAGGCAAGGGAGATAACTCAAATTTTGTTTACTGGTTTAACAAAAATGGCTACCGAAAGATAATTGTTTTTTTTATTTTTAATTTAATAAATACTGAATGAATTTGCGTAATTTTTGGTGTAGTCTCCCTTTAAGCTACAACTTGAGTACATAAAAAAGTTTATACATTTCTTTAGCTATTTTTTTTTTTTTTAAAGAAAGGCCTAACATGTCGGGGCAAAACAGCAGAAGCACCTTGATTTAAAAAAAAAAAAAAAATGTATTTCCGTGCTGAAAATGAAACTAGTATTTTATTTTATAACGTTCATAAATTTGAATTTTGATTCAAAAATATTCTCGATGGCGGCCATTGTTAGTTTGACAATCTGTATACAATTAATTATAGAATTGATTTTAAGCTTTTTCATTTTTGCTTTTAATTTACGCTTGTGTCAAAATTTATTTTTAATTGTTTATTTAAAAAAAATTTTTTTTCAAATAAACAATTAAAAATAAAGGTGCTTCTCCCCCGGTAAATACGATAAATAATATTCTAATCTTAGGAAATTCTTGTTATGGTGATCAAAAAACGGTAACCACATTTTATGGAAAACAGTCCAATACTTGTTTTTTATTGGTTAAGAAATTCAATTTTTTCCTTCCATTGAGTTGGGAGACGCCATTTTATTAAATAGGACGGCACATTAAAATGCTCGCCGCCGCCAATCACAATCAAGGATTTGTTTCGCGTCGAGGGCAATCATTTAAAATTGAAGACACGTCGTCTGCTCTGAATTAAAAATAATAAAAAAATAAAAACCGGGGCTTTTTTATACGTCTGCTCTGAATATTTTAACTTTTTTTTACAATTTAAGGTACTTCTGAAGTTTACGAACCGTGCTGAAATAATAATGTTATTTAAAAACCAATTTGTACTTTCACATAATAATTTAATAAACAAAAGATACCGTAAGAACTTGAAACTTGAAAATTCTATTTAAAAATAGCACGGTCTGTAAACTGCAGAATTACCCGATTTTAAATATTTGCTGATTTTACAATATTTTTGATACTATACATTTCTGTTTTCGATCAGTGCAGGAGAAATCCTTCTAGACTGAAGCAATTTTTATTTTTGCCTCAATCTAGAGTGCCCATTTTTGGGAGCTGGAATTCCCCCACATTAAAAACCGACTCTGTGTCTAACTCTGTCCTCGTGGAGCGACAAGGCGAAGAAGCAAATTGCTAGCCACTCATATCCATTTCCCAAAAAAGTGTCACTGTGGATTAGGATAAAAATTGTTGCAGTCTAGAAGGATTTCTCCATACTGAGGACAGAAAAGATGAAAGATATTACACTGAAACGTTAATCCTATTTTAGAAAATGAAAAATAAACTGAAACTCAGCAAACATTCAAAGAATGCTTCAAAATAAACACTGGTTTTTATTTTTTTAAATTTTCATCAATTTCAAATGGTTGCCATTGATTGTTTAATTTTTGTCACAAATTCTTAATTGTGAATGTGATTGGTGGCCGGCATAAAAAGTGCTGCTGCGTAATTAAATTTTCGAAAATTAGTAAAAATAGATTTATATACTTTATCTTTTCTGTCCTCTGTCAGCGAAGTGGAAATCCTAGACTGAGACAATTTAAATTTGTGTCCCAATCCAGAGTGTCCCTTTTTGAGGAGCTGTATTTATTTATTACATTTAATTGTCAGCGTGGATATTAGCACTTTTTGAACGCGATTTATCATTTTGATCATTAAATTATTAATTGAACTAAATTGGTATAAAATTATAACTAATTTTGCTGTTTTAATGTTTTAACTTGCTAAGAATTTTGAAGCCAGAAATGGCTTTATTCGACATTTAAAAAGCTTCCAGCGGTTTCGAATTCATTTTTTTTTTTTCAACTATTAACAAAAATGAAAATGGCTAACTTGTTTACGAAGAAACTGATATGCATTCTGGTGGATTTAATTTCGTAATTTTTTTAAAATAGTAATTTTGAAGTTCGTTTTAGTAGTTTAGGCTATTTGATTTCGATAAATAATCGATTACTAATAAATGTATAGAGCACGTAGAGGCGAGAAATACAAAATTTGATTAAAATGACAATTTCTTAATGAACCATAACAAACTGTCTCGTTTCTCAGTAAAGTATTTGTTAAAATGTTACCTTTTGTCCCCATGCTGTCAAGAAAAAAATGAGATTCTATTTTTTCGCGCGATTTACAATCTGGAATAAATTTCTGAAAAACTTTTTAATTAAAATTTTACGATATAAATATAACACTAAAATGATCAGACCGTTTTTTGACCAGTGTAAAATAGAACGAGTAACCATTTTTTTTTTCAATTGGGGAGGTGGTCTTAGTTTCTGGTCCGTATTTTTTCGGGTAAATCACTTTAAAAATGATTTTTCTTCTACAATATCACTTTTAAAATATAAAATAAAAATCATTTTATTTAAATTAACTAAAAATCGCCTTTCTAATTTCAACTCTTATCTAATTGAAAAATTCTTTATCCTTCGAAAATATTTATTCAGTTGTGAATTGTTTAATATTAAAAAAAAAAAACTTTCCCAATTTAGTCTTTTTTACATAATCCTTTTTTTTTCTCTAGTTTTTCCGTCCTCCATCCACGAAAAATGATTAATATCACCATTAATTCTTATTAACAATGAGTGGTGCTTATTCAGAACAGGGTCCCTGTAGAAAATTATTTTCATAATGAGTTGTTACAATCTTTTTATAATGAACACTTAAATATAATTCAAAAACCTAACTTAGGCTTTAACTAATTACTGGTTACTTTTTAATTCAAATAAATGGTGACCTAAAAAGATTTATTTTCTTTTTCTTTCTTTTTTAAGAATTGAGTACTGCTACTTTTTCTACAGAATTTGAACCGAACTGTTTTGTTGTTGTTGTTTTTAACGTAATTTTTAGGTTTGGTTCGGTTCAACTTCTGTAGAAGTATCAAGAATGTTACTGAATTCCGAAAATTACAATTTTCTTTAAATATGAGCATATTTTCATCTACTCGTGTTAAAAAATGAATTTATACATGCATTTTTAAAAGCCTTGTCGTTTTGAAAGCAATTTAAATTTGTGTTCCCAATTCAGTGTCCCGTTTTGAGGAGGATTTTCCTCGCATTAAAATCCGATCTTGAGTCTAACGTTGTCCTTGTGGGGAGTCAACTAAATAGGGACATCTTAATAATCTTTGTGTGTGAATAATGAACAAAAGAACTTTAACAAAAACAAATCAGCCTTACTTTTAGGCATTTGTTAGTCCCTATTTGCCTCCCCATGAGGGAAAGGTTAGACACAGGGTCGGTTTTTAATATGGGGAAAACCCAGATCCCCCAAAAGGGGCACTATGAATGTCAATTTGTCGTCGTCCTTCCCTCACGAAGGTGACTGGCAATAAATCCTCTGCCCCTCTGAAAACAGATAATGCCTGGAAGGATGGCTGAACATATACTACATTTTCATCCTATTCAAAAGGCTGGATATAACTAAGTCCCTAAGTCTTATTTTGTATGTCCATGTAGTTTCAATTTTTTTTAGTTGTATAATTATATTCCCAACAACAGGCCGATCTGCTCTGGACATCATACCCCACCCCCGTCTTTGGGTGTAATCTAAATTATAATGTTGATTGTCGATTGATATTAGATTATGGCCGTAGTAAGGGTCAATAGCCTTTGTCTTGTTTATTAGTCATGGTTCCCTCGTACTAATGGTGACTAACACGCCAACTAATGGAACAAAAAGGAAACAGCTTTTCTCGAATCAAAGATGGCATTTTTGTGTGTGTGAATGGGTGAGGAAAAACAACCAAGTAATCCTGAGTCTGCCTCCCCCAGGCCTCACCTTTTTTTTTGGGGGGGGGGGGGGTAGAAATAATGATTCGACCGTCCTTTTCTGTGAGGAGGTTATTAGTGTCGTTTTGAACTGTGTACACATACGCTTCTAAATCCCCCACCCCGGATGTGACCATTGTAAAAGTGCGTTTAATAGGAAGAAGCAAGGAGATTGAAGTTTGCTAGTGTTTTTACGCGCATGGGTGCACATAATGTTAGGTTTGTTTGTGTGGAGTAAACTCTAAAACCAATCATTGTGAATTTTGAAAAGACGCTGTTATGCATGAGGATGGGTAATGTGAACTATATTTACTTTGATGTAGCCCTTCGTGAAAAGTTGAGTCATTTTTTTTTTTTTTTTAAAATTTTAACTATAGTTATTGCCAATAACTTATTGGACATCAAATGTTCACAGGATTTCCACATCAGTTTGGTGTCCAATGTGGAAATCCTTCGTGAAAATTCAGATATGTTACCTCCGAATTTTGTGAAATGTGAACAGTAGGTA
>CAUVYP010000662.1:0-93000 GCA_963556195.1 Sepiola atlantica | reverse complement strand
GTGGGTTTATAGATTCGGGAATACTGTCATCATCTTACTCTGTGAATTTTACATCAGAATACACTTTTATATGTTATGTATAAAAATATGTTGAAGTAAAATAAGTTTTGAAGAGAAAAAATGTAAAAACCTATAACGATGACGTCATATACCTATTACTGTGACGTCACGTGCACAAGAATAAGTTGGTTGAAAACAAAATTATTATTACATAATTACATTGGCTGATTTCCAAATTACTACTGAATAACATTAGAAAAGTTTGAAAAAACCAGACCCGCTGCCGAAGACTGGCCCCGTTGACCCCCAGCAACATTTTTTTTTGTTGTAATTTTGAGATATTATGATCCCAGGTGTTGTACGGTGCTGAAGATATAAACTTTTTGACATGTCGTCGCATAGTTTTTGAGGAGAAGCTTCACATACATACATACATACATACATACATACATACATACATACATACAGACAGGTGACGTTTATATATTGAGATGATGCATTGTAAGACTTCACATAAATGTTGCTTTGATACTTGCCAAATAGTTTTCTTTATTTTTTCTTCTTATCTAATTAATTTCTGTTTAAAAGTAATTTTTCTATTTTCTCTTCAAGTTAATACGAGACTTTGCGAAATGAAGTTGTTATGAAAGAACGAAGTCTCTCGATATGTTTTTGAGAAGAAAAAGAAGACCGACTCATCTGAATGGGAATCCACCAGTATTTATTCCTTTTCTATAAATAAAGACAATCTTATGGAAGAACTGACAAAGTTTGCAGGTCAAATCTGACCGAGAGGTCAGAACGGGTGAATGAGACAAGCCACATCAATTCGTAGCTAAGTTCTCGTTTTACTTTTTTGGCATTTTATTTACTTACTTAATATTTTCCTTATTTTTTACTGTACGACGTTTGGGGACATAAAGTTGTTATAAAAGTAAGCCTTTGTATTTTTCAACCATTCTTTTCTCTCATCAAATCTCTCAACAAATGAAAGTTTGTGTCTTTAATATAAATTCATAGAGAAATCAAAAACAGATTGGTATTCTTACCATGCTTTAAACTTACCCTCTTTCTACCTATTATCTAAGGTAAACCTATCTTCAATTTGTTTTATTTTGGAGGGAAGAGACAGCAAAACTTATTCTAAGTAGAAACTTATAATTCTTATCCATCCAAGCGAGGGCGCAGAAATACATCCTTAGTATCTAGGCCCGGGATTACCCATAAAAGAGAAGGAACACTCTAATCTAAACCCTGTGCTACTGACTTTATACGCCATGGCCCCGAACCACTGGAGGAGGGAGGCCTCCTTAGTCCTAGTCAACAACCTCCCTAAAGCTGGATACACGAATGAAATATCCGGTTTGCAAACTTAAATAGCCTAAGAAGTAGATAGGCTCTGCTTATCACTCAGCATTTGCGTTCGTCCTGTGTCAATTCGGCGCAGAGGTACCATCGCAGAGAGGCCTTAAAGATACCCAGTTCTTGGTCTTGTTTCCTGACTAGGACAAGGAACGACGTCCCACCATCTCTTTCCTTCCATCTGGGAAACTTGGCGGCACTTGCTTTTAACTTAGTTTCACATGATTAGTATATGCCGCCCTTGTCTGACAAGTAAAGTGTACAGGTTTGACTGATTGTCTGGCTGCTGGTTCCGACTGGTGATACAGGACCCCTAACTCTAAGGGAGCGCTAAGAGTAGCTGCACTACCAACAGTTGTATAATATCGAGATAACGGTAGCGCCATGTCGCGTGTGGAATCGAACCCTACGCTTATCTCAGGTGGGCTATACCGAGGCAACAATCTCATAGATGAAGATTCCCTTATGTTCTAATTGTGTCAACATTGTTTTCTGGCGCTAAACATACACCCACTGTGTCTATTATAAATATAAATGACTATGACAATAAAAACGATCAAACTAGACGCTCCCCTAAAAAAATCAATCAAATCGCATCCTTTCTTAAAGCTCTCTTACAGAAATAGCCGAGGGCTTATTACTAAACCTCAATGATGTGGAATCATTTCTTCTAGTAAACTACCCAGATATCCTAGCACTAAGCGAAACTAACCTACACTGCTTTATTCCCTCTAATCAATTTGACATGATTGAATACCTTCATCTCTTCCGTAAGGATTCGGATAAACACATGCACGGAATATTCGTAACCCCCTTTCCGTTGACTAGAGAACATAGTCTTGGATCGGATGATCAGGCCTACATGTGTTTTAGATTAGATTTACAATGGAGCCTAAGTTATTTATACTTCCTCTACACTTCTCCTTAGACGCAGAACTGCCCCCCTGCTCAACTGAATGCATATTATCTCTCCCTGCTGAGCATTGTGCAAATTAGACAACTGAATATCCGATTCAACCGCAATACTAATCTGATGCAAATAGACAAACATTTGTAGCATCATGAAATCATTACGGGAGTGAAACAACTGAAGATAAGAGAAGGTATACCGAGATAAATACAAAACGCATTGAGTCACAGTAATTAGGAACTCGCAATTTCTGGAAAATCTATAAAAGTGTTGTGAATAATGGGAAATCAACAATTCACCCGCTGTCCAACAACATCGATGTCGCCTGCACAGCAGCTGATAAGAATGAACTGCTTTCCCAGCGGTTTGTCTTGAACTCTACCTACGACTCCACTACTGACGGAGATGATATACACGTATTTGTCCTTTTTTGTCGTGTAAGACTAATGTCAGTGCAAATTAAGAGGTTGATTAACAACATCTCGATTAGCGTGACTCGATTATGGTCTGTTTGTCTAAAAGCAAAGGGAATAAAAATGAGTACGCAACTATCGAGTCATCTCTCTTTTGAATGAGACATGAAATGTATTTACCAGAATCCTGTCGGATTGTCCGAATGTTAAACTATGTCCTTTTGTGCTTTTTGGACGTCAGTTTAGAATTAGACGGGGTAGGGGTACCACTTATATGATCTTTACGGCTCGTTAACTGCAGACACAGTGTATTGAACATCGTCCAAGTCTATATTATATCTTTGTTATCTAATGAAAGGTTCGATACAGTTAATCATGTGCATTGTGGAAGTTCCTGGGTAAGATGGGATGTTTTTATGACTTTGTTAGACTTCTTCGTGAGTTGCACGACAATATGGAAGCAGGTGTCAACTGCAATTGTGTCCTCTCAGAATCCGTTGCGGTGTAAAATAGTGTAAAACAGGTTGATATAGCTGCACCTACTTTATTTTCTATCTACTTTGCTGTAACTCTGTCATTGGCTTTCGATAACTGTGGCAAATATATGCATCTTTGATTTCGCACTTTGGGTCAGCTGTATAACCTACAGTGTTTTAGGACTTTATCAAATAAATTCTCTACTGGCTTCGGAACTTACGCTATGAAGACGAGGTGGATCTCGTAGGTCACTCGCAGTCATATGCAGAATATCATAGATCGTTTAGCATGGGCGTGTAAAATTATGGGTCTCACAACAAGCCTGACAATGGCTATGTTTGTTTCGGCTCCTGGCAACCCGTATCAGGAACCTGAAATATTTATTGAAGGCAATGTAGGGAACATGAACATGAAGGGGGCTTACTTGCGACACGTCCGCGTGTTTGTCTGTCCTGTGCGCTGCGAGTGAAAGAAAGGAATCCAACATGGCGTCCATTAATGATTATTACAAACAGTTCACGCAAAGTCCTGCAAAGTCTCGTTGCACGCATGGAAATTAGGTGTGGCTCAGTATAATAAAAGCGGGTCTCGTACTGTCTGAGGGAGGTCGGTGTGAAGCAAGTGCACGTAACGAATTGAAAGTTGACAGAGTGATTTGCGACCTTCGTTATTACTACAAGCTATCTCGGCGATGGACAAATTCGACTTGAGATTAATACCCGAGTTCGACGGCTCCCCCTCCGGACCCTCTGTAGTCGAGTGGTGGGAGAAAGCCGAGCGCGTCTGCAGACTTTGCAAGATAAAGGATCCTGCACTGGTCATCCCGCTGAGGCTGACCAAAGGAGCATATTCGGTGTATCAGCAGCTCGGAGACGAACCAGGCCTGGAGGAAGTTAGGCAGGCGCTATACGCAGCCTTTGCTGTGGACCCTTTCGTCGCCTGGAGGCAGTTCACCGAACGGCGGCTTGGGCTAGATGAGACTGTGGACGTCTACCTGGCCGATTTGAGGAGGCTAGCCGCGCCGTTTGGTGGAACAAGCGAGCGAATACTGGGATGCGCTTTTCTGAGTGGACTCCCAGACGGCGCCAGCAGACTGCTGCGAGCATCGTCCAGACTCAGTGAGATTGGGCTTGACGAGTTGTTGGCTAGAGCCCGAAACATTTTGAAAGGGGACACAGAGCCGGTTTCGGCAGCTGCGGAAACGTCTCCACCACCAACAGAAGACGTGAGATGCTACAAATGTGGCGGGCCGAATCATTTTTCAAAAGACTGCCGAAGCCGAAGCGGTGCAAAGGACGCGCCCGATAGAGGAACGTTAAAACGCGTGCGTTGCTACCGGTGCAACAAGCTGGGTCCCGTGGCAAGAGGTTGTCCGGGAAACGGGCAAGGGGAGTAAGCTATAGCGCCAGTCTTCTCCCCAGATCGTCGCCAAATAAGGCGCTACCCACAGTGAGCGTGCGCGTAAACGATTGCCTCTTGTGGCGTTAGCATCATTCGCGCAGGTGTCGGCGATGGGCCCACATTAACCGTACGAGCCTTGGTTGTAAACGGTGACCTGCTCGGTTACGACCTGCTCCTGGGAATGGACGTCATCAAGGAATTGGGTGGTGTACGCATTGATGGTGAGGGTAGGGCACATTTCGCAAAAGCGGGCCTTGCTCTGAGGTCAGCTATGAAGCTGCAACAGCCTGATTTTTGTGCGGAATTCGACACGCGCACGAAGTCCTGGACAGCCTCCTGGAAGTGGTCGGAGAAGCAGCCACCCGAGAAATTATGCAATAAAGTACCAGAATACAAAATACCCCTCGGAGCTCGTGCAGAATACGACAAGGAACTACAAACTTGGATTAGTAATGGATGGCTAGTTCCTTATTAAAAGTGCCTGATCCCGTCAATGGCGGTATCCAACAGAATAAGCAGAAGGTGAGGCCGGTGCTCGACTATCGAGAATTGAATGAGCCCGTGGACCCTTTTACAGCTCGTGCGAACGTATGCACTGAAAAGTTGAGGGAATGGCGGCAAGCGGGATCTAATGTATCTGTACTGGATCTTCACAAAGCATACCTTCAAGTGCGTGTACACAGATCACTATGGCCCTATACAACGGTGCTCATCAAGGGGAAAAGGTAATGCCTAACCTGCATGGGATTTGGACTTAATGTGGCGCCATCAATTATGCAAATGATTGTTGACGCCATTCTGACTAAGGATGAGCGCATTCAGCGGGCAACGTCTGCATATATTGATGACGTGTACGTGGACGAGGAAATTGTATCTGCGGCGCGCGTGAGGGAGCATCTCTACATCTTTGGCCTTCTCAGCAAGGAACCGGAAAGGCTACGGGATGGCGAACGGGTACTTGGTTTGCAGGTCTGGGAGGAAGATGACGTTCTGTATTGGAAACGAGGAAATGAAACCCCGGACATGCCTTGTATTGTTACATGACGAAACATATTTTCCTTGTGCGGAAAGTTAGTTGGACACCTTCCTGTGGGCGGTTGGCTTCGTGTTGCGGTGGCATTTATTAAGCGAAGAGCCTCTGACGTCACCACTGGATGGGATGACAAATCTCATGACGCCCCCTTCAATACAATGCTCAAAGAGGTCCTCACCAGGGTGCACAAGGAAGACCCAGCGCGGGGCAGATGGTGCGTCGACAGCCAGAACCTTAGTGTGTGGGTTGATGTAAGCTCTCTCGCCATTGGCGTATCGGTGGTCCATGATGGAACGGTGGTGGAAGACGCTTGCTGGTTACGCCCAGAAAAGGACTCCCAGCACATAAACCTCGCAGAACTTGATGCAGTTATCAAGGGGATAAACTTGGCAATCCTTTGGAAGACGACTACCCTGTGACTATTCACGGATTCTGCTTGCGTCCATAAGTGGATTTCAGATACTCTCACCGGGAGAGCCAGAGTACGAACCAAAGCCACGAGCGAGATGCTCATCCGACGGCGGCTCGACACGATCATGAAGCTGGTGAACGAATATGCGCTGTCAATAGAGGTGTCCCTGGTCAAATCCAGCCTGAACAAAGCAGATTGTTTGACGAGAGTACCCCAAAGATGGCTTGATGCCATAAGAAAGACTATTGAACCCATGCAGCCCGCCTGCGCCGCTTCCGTGAGCCCCGTTCGATCTAATCACATCAAAGAAGTCCACCAACAAACCGGGCACCCTGGGGTCCAGCGGACCCTATATTTTGCTAAGTTGGTTGAACCAGGAGTACAGAAGGCAGACGTCAGGAAAGTGGTCAAAGATTGTGTAGCATGCCAATCCATTGATCCAGCACCCGTTCGCTGGGAGAAAGGAAAGCTGGGAGTGGAAAGCCATTGGAGCCGGCTGACGATGAGTATTACTCACCACAACGGCGAGGATTTCCTGACTCTCATTGATTGCGGTCCATCCAGGTTTGCGATATGGCGCATGCTGCGCCGGCAAGATGCAGCCATCATCGTCCGTCAGTTAAACAGTATTTTTCTTGAACGTGCCCCCCCCCAACGGAGATATTAACCGACAATGGCGCTGCATTCACTAGTGAGCAGTTCAGAAAGTTTGCTGATGGCTGGGGAGTACACCTAAGGTTTCGATGCGCCCACGTACCGAGTGGAAATGGGGTCATCGAGCGGAATCACAGAACCGTCAAAACCATTGCGGCCAGGACGGGCTGCACGGTATATGAGGCAGTCTGCCTGTATAACGTAACCCCAAAGGATAATGTTTCACCCTCTACAGCGCCGGCCGACACCTAGCACAGGTATCACGTCAGGGTGAAAGGCATAGAGACTAACCCGCTGCCCGAACTGGAAGTAACCAAAGAGAAACTGAAAAAAGGGGATGTCGTCTGGATTAAGAAGCCGCGCGGCAAGTGTACGACGAAATACGGAGTTGGACGCGTAACCGAGGTAATCAGCCCACAAGCGGTGCGAGTCGACGGTATGCCCCGTCACGTTAGAGACCTACGGTTAGCAACGCAACCATCATTGGACGACAACAGCGAGTCGGAGTCAGAGAGCAGTGAGGCATCGCTCTGGATTGCAGCAGCCCCATCGGATAGTGACTCGATGTTTCTCGACCCTCAGACCGCGGACAAGCGAAGATGAGGCTTGCGTTGCCCACTCCGAAGAAGCAACCGGCGAAGGCGATCGATGCCTCCCTGCCATCTCTGTGATCATGAGATCAGGGAGGAGTGTAGGGACATGAACATGAAGGGGGCTTACTTGCGAAACGTCCGCGTGTTTGTCTGTCCTGTGCGCTGCGAGTGAAAGAAAGGAATCCAACATGGCGTCCATGAATGTTTATTACATACAGTTCACGCAAAGTCTCGCAAAGTCTCGTTGCACACATGGAAATTAGGTGTGGCTCAGTATAATAAAAGCGGGTCTCGTACCGTCTGAGGGAGGTCGGCGTGAAGCAAGTGCACGTAACGAATGGTGAGAACTACTTTGAAAGTTGACAGAGTGATTTGCGACCTTCGTTATTACTACAGGCAACAGTGGATCTGTTTATATATATGGTTAGTGAAATTTCGAGTATACTGCATTCGATAGACACATTGAACAGGCTGGTGTTGTTTTTAGTTTTTTGTCTGTACCACATTTTTTAGTCTCGTATAAGTAAAGACAGACTACGTTGGTCTGGTCACCTTGTTCGTCTTACCGATGATAGACTGCCACCGCAGGTGATTTATGGGGAACTCACCGGGAATACTCGTATACAGCAGAAACTTTTTCTCAAAGACGATTTGAAGTGATTTGGAATAGATGTAGAGATGGGAGGGAATGGCTGTAGATAGGTCATTGTAAAAGATAGCGATTTATGAGAAAATAAAGTTTTTCTAAAAGAGTTGGACCGAACACCAGCAACCGAAAAGAGCAGCAAGGCAAACACATGATGTGGCACATGGAGAGAATTTGGAAAAGCTAACATGTCAATTAGATAAACATGCCATATGGCGTTGTTCAGCAACATGTTTGTTCACATAACATTTATGATTCTGAAAGTTGGTACAGTAGGTTTGGAATAAGGTAGCACGAAAGGAATTTCGCAGGCAAGCTGGCCGAGGAAAGAGTATTAGTGTAGAAATATTTCCGGCAACGAGAAACCTCTACACTGAAGGGGTGGAATTTTGCTGCTGGTCGATTTAGTCGGGGGTATTTACGTTTGAGGATTCAAGTGTCGTAAGTTTGTCGGGGCACATTCCGTGGAAGTACTTGTAAGACAAGAAAAAGGATGCAACATTACGATGATGGCACATGGCTGGGACTTGGTATAGACTGCGAGACCTATTAGGTTACACACTCTTTTTTGCATGCTGTTCAAGAAGGAGAGAGACGTGGTTGGTGCACCAGCACAGATTTTGCAACGGCGACTTTATAGAAATATAGGATACTATCAAGTGTGAGAATTTTCTAGCCAGGTAGAGGGATCCCACCTGCTTTGGCATTATTTTCTATATATTACAATTCATGTTATCAGTGAAAGTTATGCTAAGGAGTTGTAGCGTTGAACCCTCGAGAAGGATGTTATCAGCCACGGCAATCGGTAGTTGGAAAGGTTTCTGATAATTCTTAAAGAAAAGAAGCTTTGTCTTGGTAGCATTGAATGTAACCATCTATTTTTTACCCTATTCTACTACAGACCAGACTAACCCTAACCCATACTACAGACTAGAGGTAATTTTCTAATGAGTCAGCCATTGCCTTTGATGTGGGTGTTCGATTTGCACAAATGTTCAGAATATTAAAGTTACTTAAAATATGCGATTTTCTTTGGTTAGTCACACCCAACTTTAAAATTGTCATTGTCATCGTTAAACATTCAGGTTTCAGATTGAATGACACCTGAAGAACACGCAATGTTTTTTTCTTTCTTTTGTTTCTCTCTACTTGATATGTGAGCACTTTGTGTTTATTTAAAACGTGACACCAGAGAAGGGAAGAAGAGAAAATAGGTTACACGCTTGACGCACACAAATCAACCATCAAACTCGAGTTTTTTTCTTTGTTGTTTTCAGTAAAGCAACACCAACAAAACAGGTCCATATTTGTTCATAAGAAAATAAAATTAATTCATTCTATTGCATATCATATGGGGACCAATGTTTGGCAAGGGTTTTTCTTCTGTGTAACTAAAACCAAACGGAGTTTCCATGAACAGTTTCTTTTCAAGAATTTCTCATCTGTGGAACATGTTACACAAGACTACTTTCCTAGGGGCTACAACATGGCCTTCTTCGAATCTAATATTAATAAAGACTTGTCATAAACTGTCATAAGTCTTCAAATGTTATTCATTCTATTCGTTATTTTCAATCGTCTCATGATATTCTTCATAATTCAACTGACAAATTATGCATCTCATTAACTTTTATCTTCGAGTGGTTTTAGTCTTGATAAATGGTTACTTATTAGTAAATCAAATAAATTTTAAAATCTTACTTGGAGACATCTTGATGCTTCCAATAAAGAGCGCTTCCGGCATTTCAAACTGAAGCGTGACTGACTGATAGACAAAACCTCTCGTAAAAATGCGAAAATGGAACTAAATTTAAAATTAACGCCAAAAAATTTTTCAGCTGAAACCAAAAAGTTTACATCTTAATTTGTGTGACTTAAATAAAAAAAAAAATAAAAAAATGTCGCGCTCATATGAACAAATGATATAGCAATCATTATGATAATAAGAAACACCATATTTACTCCAGTGACAAACATTTCGATATCTAAAACTATGCTGACCCTACCCAGCGTTACCTGCCAGTCTTTTTACTAGCAATTGTTTTTTTGTCTAGTTAAACTATGACATTCCTCTTCCCTCTTCTGATCTTTCGACGTCAAGTCGGTCAGTATCAACCTTCAGATGCATTGTGCATGCTCATTAGTGTCTTAGTTTTCTTGTCTGAAATTCTCTCCAGTCCGTCCAGATATTTGTTTCTGTTATTAGGTTTCTACTTTCTAATTTGTTTTAGAAGAGTTTTCTTGTATTTCTCGGTTATTCTTTTACAATCCTCTTTTTCGTTTCTGTTGATTTCATCCTGTCTGATTTCAGAACTTTCATATATTTATAGATATAATGTTCGGCGTGTGCTCTCATCTCTTTTTCATTTGGTACGTCCAGGCTGTTTGCGGTCCGGTTGTTCTCTTCTTAGTCTTCATCTTTTTTTGCTAAACTGTATTTGATTGTGTTCAAAAGTCATGTTTTTTGTACTGTGCAGATTCTTTTATGTCTGTATTGTCTTAGTATTCCCTCATTTTATAATATATTTTGTTTTAGTTCTTCACGTTTCTTGTTTTACCTTTCTTCCCCTTAGTCAATCTTATCCGCCACCTCGATTTTATCTGTATTGTCTTAGTATTCCCTCATTTTATATTATATTTTGTTTTAATTCTTCATGCATCTTGTTTAGCTTTTCTTCTCTTTTGTCAATAACATTCTCTCTCTTTCATTTTTATATGTATTGTTTTAGTATCGTCTCATTTTATATCATATTTTGTTTTAGTTCGTCATATTTCTTGTTTAGCCTTTTTTCTCTTTTGCCAGTCATATTTTCCCTCTTCCATTTTTTTCTGTATTGCCTTAGTATTTCTTCATTTTATATTTTGTTTTAGTTATTCATGCTATTGTACTTTATTGTCAATCATATATATCCTCTTCCATTTCTATCTGTGTTGTCTTAGTATTCCCTGATTTTATATTTTATTCTGTTTTAGTTCTTCATGTTTCTTGTTTAGCGTTCCTTCCTTTTTGGCAATCATATTCTACCTCTTCCATTATTAAATCGGTTATTTAATGCGAATTAATTTAATGCGAATTAATTCACATTAAAGACCCGATTTAATAACAGGCAGAGTTATTATTTTCTTCTGGTGTTTATTATTTTTGACAAAGGGAAGTTTCTTTTCCCAAAATATTAAATAAATTATTTGTAATAATCATCCGGACAACACACACAAACAGCTGACACCACACTTGCTGCTATGTAAGATTTAAAGAAAAAAATAAATAGTAAGTCCCATTTCGAATTCGATTTATTATTGTTGTTCCTTCCAGCTTACATCCTACCCGTGACTTTGCATTGCCCAAAGCCTTTTAAAATAATACTACTACTATTCCCAGCAATACTTCAAGCAAACTACGATTCTCTATTATATATATATATATATATATATATATATATATATATATATATATATTAATATTAAATTAAAGATAAGCGATGTATCATTAGATAATACACATCTCAATATATTTTCTATTTAGTTTTCGTCTTTTTATTTTAGTATAGGTTCCATTAGTCTTCTGGCACCATTTTGTTATATATATATATATATATATCGTTGTAATTGATATATATATATACATATATATACGTGGGTTACGTGTATATATATAGTTTACTATTTATGATGTGTGTATATTTTACGTGCGTATATATGTATAACATATATGCACACATATTGTGTATTAGTATGTGTTAATAATATATGTTACGCGTGTACATTTCTGGTTTATTTATGTATATAAACGTTGTGTATATTAGTTTACTATTTATCATGTGTGTGTGTATTACGTTATATATATAAATTATATATCGTTGTAATTGATATATATATATATATATATATATATATATATATATATATGTATATATATATATATCAATTACAACGATACATAAATTTAGTCTTCTATCGATACCATGAGTTTCAGAAAAACATGTGAAGGTCCCACCGCCTGGTTAAATACGCCGAATGTAAGCGATTCTTAAGTCGATGCTTTCACAATTAAAGCATCGATTGATCGGTATTTTAAGCTCTTTCAAATAAGTTAGATGCTAAAGGTTTATAGAGAAAAGAATTGCTATACATCAAATTTTGTTTCATATTACGTCATACATTTTTTTTTTGAAAAGGTGCGCACGTTAGCGTCAATAATATGTATGTGTTTGGCATAATCCTAAACTATAGAACTTTTATTATGAATTATGAAATATGTATTTTAGGCAACAGGGTGAGAAACGCAGGCACATAATTTATATTTTGTAAACTTTAAAATTTAGGGGTGCCTGCGAATTATAACCATACTTTCCAAAGAGAAAAAAGAGCATTAAAATGTAAAATTAATGCTATATTTATTGCTTATACCCGTCCTGGAACGGGTATTCTGCTAGTATATATATATATATATATATATATATATATATATATATATATATATATATATAATTTATTTAGATACTGTATATTACATACTTCAGCAATGTACCGCGGTTTCATCCAAAAGGGCAGATTTAGACATCTTTAGTAAATCTTCGTGCCCAGTGGAATCATCGGCAAGCTGAAATTATTGTAGGCACGCCTGACAGGGAATGGCGTCAACAATGACAGAAAAAACGGTGCATCTCTGAGGGCGTCCCCGAAAAAAGTCCGGTGTGGAATAGTGATTAACTACGGATCAAGGGGGGCTTTCTATTTTATTCCCTAGGAGGTTTTATTTATTTATTCATTTAATTATCTGTTCTTTTGTAATGTTATTATTATACCTGAAAAAATACGAAAGGTTTGGCTGCATAGTTTACCGTTTGGGCCTGTGAAACTAGTGTGCTTTTTGTTGTCGTTTTTGGGAATAAAGTTATGTATCCTTAAGTTTCCTTAACCCCGAACCCCCCACCCACCCACCCATCCCCGCTTCATACAATCCATATAATAGATTCTCAAATCACCCGCCCACCCCTGTATTAATGAAGATGAATGTACAGGCGTACGTATACGTCCAGATGTGTGTACAAGCATGTATGCGAGTGCGTGTGTGTATGTATAGGAGCAGATTATTAATAAATATAAAATATAAAATAAAATAAAATAAAATAATAAAATAAAATAAAATAATATTCATTAAAATAAAATAAAATAAAATGAAATAATATTAATAAAATTAATAAAATAAATAAAAGATTAAATTTAAAACACAAAAAATAAAAAATATTAAATGAATAACCCCCCGTACATGTGAGGGAAGATGTGTGTACATGCACGCATGTGCAGATGTGTATAGTTTATTTGCCGGTGCGCATGGACGAGTGAAATAACAAGATAAGGAATTTAATGAATTTACACTAAATATAAACACAAATATAATATTAATATTATTAACACACCATTAATAAAGAGACTAAATTTATACCACTCAAACGGAAATAACAGATAGTCCCCATCATTCCGTTTATAACTATTTTTTTTCTTTTTTTTTTTTTCGTTTTTTTCTTTTTGTTTTTCAACACTACTGGTTATAAACGTGGCATATCAACGAAACACCGCTTCCCATTAAGATCTAGAAAATACGTAAACACCAATTCAATAAATAAACAAACACGTTAAGTCCATAAAAACATTATGGCATCATGCTTCCCACCACTATATAGAACAATTAACCCGATACATAATTTTATTCCCAAAAACAACAACAAAAGGGCACCCTAGTTCCACAAACCAAATGGCAAACTATATAGCCGCTCCTTTCATATTTTTTCAGACCAGATATAACAATAACATTACGAAAAGAACAGAAAATACGAAACACCGATTCAATAAACAAAAAAAAATAAACAAACACGTTAAGTCGATAAAAACATATTTGAATCATCTCTTTCAGCTCTATATCGAACAATTAATCCGATACATTACTTTATTCCCAAAAACGACAACAAAAAGCACACTAGTTTCACAGGCCCAAACGGTAAACTATGCAGCCAACCCTTTCGTATTTTTTCAGGTATAATAATAACATTACAAAAGAACAGATAATTAAATGAATAAATAAATAAAACTTGCTAACAGATAAATAAATAATAAATAAAACCTCCTAGGGAATAAAATGAAGGCCCTCCTTGAGCCGTAGTTAATCACTATCCCACACCGGATTTTTTTCGGGGACGGCCTCAGAGATGCACCGTTTTTCTGTCATTGTTGACGCCATTCCCTGTCAGGCGTGCCTACAATCATTTCAGCTTGCCGATAATTCCACTGGGCACGAAGATTTACTAAAGATGTCTAAATCTGCCCTTTTGGATGAAACCGCGGTACATTGCTGAAGTATGTAATATACAGTATCTAAATAAATTATATTAGCTCTCTTATATGATCGAGCACTTTATTTGATTTCTTTTCATATACAACCTGACTCTCTCTCTCTCTCTCTATATATATATATATATATATATATATATATATATATATTCGAGGTGAAAGATGAGAATAAAAAATTGTAAAGATACAATATATATTAGAACATCAAAAGTTAAGAGCAATCATATCCTTAATCCATGGACTTTCAAAGATGAACTCTTCTCATCAGAGGATAGGGAAAAGCCGACAATGTAATTGTAAATATTATCGGCAACATTTAACTTTGAAAATTTTACATGAAATAAAACAAAATAAAAACAAAATAAGGGGCAAAAGGTAAAGAGTCTTATGTTGAGATGAGAGCGTTAAGTCAGGGTGGATGATATCCAAAAACACGTCAAAACAAAAAATAAAACAGCTGTTATTTTGAAAATGAATGTTTGAAAAAGAACAATACTCAAATTGTTAAGGAATCCAAATATTTTTGCAAGAATCTGGTGGTCCGACAGCAATTCGTAACGTCCATTTTATCCTGTCTGTGCATTAGTTTGGTGCTGGAATTATCCGTTTCGTAGGGTTCAGGTAGATTTTTATCTGTTAGAGTTCGGTATATATCAAAGTTAATATATATTTAATTTAACATTTAAATATTAAATATATATATATATATATATATATATATATGTGTGTGTGTGTGTATATATGTATATATATATAATCATATTTGCATAACTAAATACCTAGCGCTAATCACGTATTGAGCAGTGCAAATACTGAAAATCTATACATATATTATATCTCATTATTATATCATATGTTTATACATGAAATATGATATATATGTTGCTTACAAGCGATGAGCTGTAACTAAACAATCTCTCCTACCCTAATCCCAGCATCAGCCATAGTTCCCTTCAGTAAACCTCCTCTCCCAACTTCCCTAATTTCACACACCTCTCCCAATTTTTTTACTGACCGCGTCTTCGACCAGAAAATTCTCTCTCATTCCTTACATTCGATCGAAGTTGCTAACACGTTCCACGGCCTACTTGACATATATACAACATTTTAAACTCAACTTTTAAAAGATTAATTCATTCGTGGTCCACGGAAGTATTTTAAAATGACCCTAATTCTTAAAATTACATCCTAATAAGAACTTTTTTTCTACAGTTGAACTGAACATATTTCTATTGGATTAACTACATGTTGAATATTTTTAACGAAGTCTCCACGGAATCCTTTTTCCATCTTTAAATCTTCCGTCGTCGAACATTTTATATGCACACACTCTTACTTTCCATTACTTTATATGGTTTCTTAAATTTAAAAAAAATTGAATTTTGGCTATTCCTCTGCCAACTTATTGTTGTGGGGTACAAATCACCCCTATTGAAGAACTAATGGAAGCAACCATCTATAATAAATACCATGGTTGCATAGACTCAACAGAGGACATTCCTATCATGTTTTACCGCGAGTGTAGGAATCTGGTCATCTCCTACCACATTTAGTGGCGTTACTGTATTGCTATGATATAAATACATTGTATATTTTAACCTGTCACAATTTGCGGTTGTTATCTTTGTGACCCCTAGCACGGGTCTACAACACTTATCCATCGATGTAATTCCTCTGATGATAAGATATTAATCCTTGAAAAGCCTGGCTTAAGGAAAGAAAAATAAACATGTTTGTTATCGAATACATTTTGCTATGAACATACGAAGATGAAATAGATTTGTCATCCGCACATCTCTATTTCCCTTCCTTCATTTATCTTTAGAATTGCTCTATCCTGTATATTGCGATTAAATCATTTCACTATAGGTGCAATTCTCTAAAAGTATACTTTTAGTCTCATATTTTATTTTATAATATATATATATATATATATATATATATATATATATATATATATATATATATATATATATATATATATTTTAACATATAATTTATATATATTACCATATAATATATATATGGTACATGTATTATATTAGTTTATGTAGACGTGAATTCGTTAAATTCCAGTGTTTATAAAAAGTGCTCAATAACAAGTAGAGCTGTTCTTTAGTATATATTTTTACGTTATTTTACTCGATGGCATTTTCAATTCGTTTCTGTTTTTCTATTTTCTGAACAGAAATATAAAAAATAACAAAATAACAAAATAGAAAGATTGAAAATGCCAACGATTAAGAAACGTAATTTGATACTAAGCTTGACTGTTGAATTACAAACAAATGCCATCCTATAAATATTGTACTATAGAAGCATGATCTCAAATATCATTTAAATTTTTAGTTTTTGGTCTGAAGAGCTTGGCCCTCTATGAAGAATACAAACGAAACATCTATGCACATATGTAACCAACAATGTTTGTATAAATAAAAATGTATACAATATATATATATATATGTCTGTACATAAAATATAATATATATATAAACATATAATATATCTATATAATGTGTATATATGAAATAATATATATATATATATATATATATATATATATATCACTTTGAATTTCAAGCGGTAACTTTTTTCTTTTCAAAATTCTTTTTCTTTTGAAATATAAAGAATGCTTCTATTTATATAAGTTATTCTTGCGTCATGTTATGTACACGCCGACTTATTATTATTCCAATGCAAGCTGAAAGGTGTCAAACTTGAAAGACGAGTTTATTTGTTATACATAGTCAAACCTTAAATTTTATACCAAATTTGAATAACAATTATGTAAAATATTGAAAATAAATTCTCAATAAGTTCATAAAATATCACATTTATAAATTAATATTAACATTTCTCAAATTAAATAACCACTTCCCCCACTTGGTGAAAAAAAATATGTAATATTTTGTTATTAAAAAAATTGAAGTCTTTTGATTAACAAAATATTAATATTTAGGCTATCTTTATTAAATAATTCTCAACATTTTAAAACTGATGCTGTTTTGATATTATTTTGAAAGTATGGAAGCTTGAAAGTGTCATTACGTCCTTTGTTTGTGAACAAATGATTAAGTAAGGGGTCACTGAGAAGAAGACTACATTAAAATGTCCGTTCAAAAACCCAATCAATATTAAAGATTTATTATTTTGAAAGTATGGAAGCTTGAAAGTGTCATTACGTCCTTTTGTTTGTGAACACATGATTGAGTAAGGGGTCACTGAGAAGAAGACTACATTAAAATGTCCGTTTAAAAACACTATCAATATTAAAGATTTATTATTTTGAAAGTATGGAAGCTTGAAAGTGTCATTACGTCCTTTTGGTTGTGAACAAATGATTGAGTAAGGGGTCACTGAGAAGAAGACTACATTAAAATGTCCGTTTAAAAACACAATCAATATTAAAGAATTATTATTTTGAAAGTATGGAAGCTTGAAAGTGTCATTACGTCCTTTTGTTAGTGAACACGTGATTAAAAAAGGGGCCACAGAGCAGAAGACAACATTAAAATGTTCGTTAAAATATCAATCAATATTAAAGAATTATTATTTTGAAAGTATGGAAGCTTGAAAGTGTGATTACGTCTTTTGTTTGGGTACACATGTTTGAAAAAGAGACTTTGGCCCGACTGATTTATTATTGTTCGATCCCAACCAACCTCTAAGATATTTTCTACATTTCGAGGGTAGGGAGGGGACGAGTGGGAATTCTATATATTAATTCGATAGCGTGTGTGTTCGTATGTCAAGCTTACATAAAAAACTCAGCATATGCATGTCGCACCTAGATTTCGAAAAGCATTCAAGTCACTTAATTGTTGTAGTAATTTCAAGTATTTCCCTTTGGCGCAACGGTTAGGGACGTAGGATTTTGACGTCGGCCCGACCGGTTTATCGTTCGATCCTAACTAACCTCTAAGATTATTTTTCTACATCGAAAGGGGAAGAGGTAGGTAGGGAGAGGACGACCTGGAAGACACATATTAATATGATAGCGTGTGTGTTATTTTGTGTGTTACACTTACATAAAAAGCAACGACTTTCCGAATCATTGTATGCTACTCATGAATTGCAGCTCAATTTAATTCAATCTAAAGCATTTACAAAGTAAGGTTTAGTCGTCGAAATCGAAATCAGTGGATCGATCAAATCGAGAAAAAAGTGTGACGGAGGGAGGGAGGGACGGACGGACGACACGAAACCGCTTTTATTTATTAAACACAATCCTCTGGAATTTGTTATAAGTTAGGAACAAAATAATTAGTATTATCATTACGTGTAATTTACACGGGTCCCGCTAGTCAGTATTAAAGATTTATTATTTTGAAAAAGGAGCAATATAGCAGAAGACAACATTAAAATATTCGTTCAAAATACAATCAATATTAAAGAATTATTATTTTGAAAGTATGGAAGCTTGAAAGTGTCATTACGACCTTTGTTTATGAACACATGATTGAAAACTGGGCCACAGAGCAGTAGACTACATTAAAATGTCCGTTCAAAAACCCAATCAATATTAAAGAATTATCATTTTGAAAGTATGGAAGCTTGAAAGTGTCATTACGTCCTTTTGTTTGTGAACACGTGATTAAAAAACGGGCCACATAAATAAAGACTGAACTAAGTATTTGAATTGTTTATTTAAAAAGATAAACAGTATTCACAAAACTATTAATTTTTATTTTCTTGTGAAAAAATTATACGAGTGTGACCTTTTATAATTTTGATTCGAATAAATATCGTAAATATAAAATCTCCTCATACAATGTATGGAATTTTGTCATCGAAATAAAGTTCTATTATCGCACGTGGAAATGTAGGAATATTCCTCTTTAATAAGAGCTTAAATTCAAAATAGAGCGATAGCTTCTGGAGAGAAGGAACGCAAACCGTGTATAAAAGTAAACAATTTTATTTAGTCATATAATGAATAATGATACACAGCTGAAATCATTTTCACAGAAAGGAGAGTGTTTGCGGATACGTGCCTTTGCGAGAACTTATTTTTAAAAAAACGTTCTCGTAACAGCTGACACGTGATGGTCCGTCGATTCTGACTCCTATCGTCGCAAATGCCGTCAGGCCGATGTCAACCAAAGTGAAGAAACTAGAAAAGGAAGAATCGCTGTCTGCAAACTGTCGTTTAAGGACTTGATCGCGATGTATAAACCCCGGCCCATTGAGGGTGGGTATCAGGAAAAAGTGGGTTGTCTGCCAAGGACTGCCTTTTTCAACATAGTTCACCCCAAATAAGGCAAGTTGCCACTGTAGACGTAAAACCTAATGAGAATAAGAGTGAAAGTTTTTTTCGGGGGGGGGGGGGGGCGGGGGGGCATCCTAAATTGGGAGCTTGCAGCGAAATGCTTGTTCAGATTCGTTTTAAATTTCTGCCTGTCCGTTTAGTTGGGGAAACAGATAGCAGGAAGGGAGTTCCAAAGGCCGGAAGCTCGAGAAAAAAGCTATTGTAGTAGAAGGCTCTCCGGCATATGGAGACCTCCAAAGTGAAAGGATGGGGTTCAGCTGATTGTCGGGTTGGTCGAGTGTATTTACGTCATGGGGACACCAGAGCACCAAGTTCATGGGAGCACATTCAATTGAAGTACTTGTAAAACAAGCTCAATGATGAAACATTGCAGCGATGGGACGGGTTGAAGATTGGTGGAAAGTGAGAAACTTATAAGATTAGAAACTCTGTTTCGGACCTTTTCTAAGAGGGAATGACTAGTGGATGGTGTAGCAGCCGAAATGTGACAATAATACCCCATACATGGGCGGATGGTGACTTTGTAGAGATATAGGATACTATCAGGTGTGAGATGTTTTTTAGCACGGCAGCCTTGGCAATGCCTTCTACGTATTTGTTCTAGGTTTTATATAGACTGACTCACGTGACGCCTAAGAGAGCAATGGTTGGTTTACATGTTGATCAATCCATTCTACATGTTAAGTATCAAGTTACGGCCCTTGGGTACTTAAACAGGTTTCGACTTGCTTGTGTCTTGACACTCAGTGAACGGTACAGACTTAACAATTGGCGACAATGTAGTAGAAGACAATGCAAGGAAAGGATTTGGAAGATTAACACCAACAATGAGCCGGAAGTTTTAAAAAAGTAAATACACTCATTGGATGTGTTCGGAGTTCCTAAAAGCATAACAACAATGGCGTAGATGGGCACTTTAAGGGTGTGGAACGATGTCGAGGAGTTCTGGATTAACTACATTGAACGTGTGGAGTTTTTTTCATAGCCAATGATATTAAGAGTGAAGGGGAAAAAAGCGATTTTATTATCGGTTATTGGTGCAAAACACTATACTGTGTTAAGAGGTTTAGCAGATAATCGTACGGAAAAGAAAACGTTTGATGAACTAGTTGAGCAGAGACATGTTAAACCAGCACCTAATGTGATTCATGAAAGATTCTTGTTCAACACTAGGGACAAAAGGGAGGAAGAGTCTATAAGTGACTATGTGGCCGCATTAAGGAAAATGTCCCAACACTGCAATTTTGAAGAGAGGGTTGGTGAATACATACGGGACCGCTTAGTCTGGTACTGAGCGAAAAGGGTTCTAACGTTGAATCAAGCTATTGAAATAGCAGTGTCAATCAGATCAGGCCGGAAATATTCTAAATCAATGCAGGAAACATGAAAATACAATACACAAATTACCTTTGAAACGGGAGTGTTATAGATGTGGTAGTACCATACACACGGCAGATAAATGTACATTTACAAATAGTGAATGTTACAGATGTCATAAGACAGGACATATCCGCAGAAAGTGCAGGCAGCAACAAGGTATTTTTATTTTTAAATAACTACAATGAGCGATGCAATGAATTTAGTGGATGAAGACCAATCAGTTGATAAAGGATTCACTATGGAAAGGTTAAATCTGGATGAGAGGGAGGTTCGGCAAGAAGAATTAAATT
Source organism: Sepiola atlantica (assembly GCA_963556195.1). Classification (NCBI taxonomy): domain Eukaryota; kingdom Metazoa; phylum Mollusca; class Cephalopoda; order Sepiida; family Sepiolidae; genus Sepiola; species Sepiola atlantica. The sequence continues at coordinate 71,812 of CAUVYP010000662.1, read as the reverse complement.
TATACAATATTTCCAACCTACAAACACCACCGGTAAAGGTAGATCTGTTGTTAAACAAAATAAGTTGTCATGGAGATAGATACAGAAGCATCTTGTTCGGTCATTAGTCTGCTCTATCCGTAAAAGGAAAGTTCTTGAAAAATGAAATGTATGTATTCTCCACCAACTGCCAACTGCCAACTGCACCTCTTTCTCTCTCCACTTCACTTTTCTCACTGAGCAACAACAACTCTTCAATCAAAAGAGTACAGTTTTTATACTGTTCAATCCACCCCTATGCAAAGTGACTCCCCACCAGAGCCATCTAGCGGTTAGAGACTCCAAACAGCCAATTTGCAAAGGGGGATAACTCCACTGGCAACTAAACCACATGCCCCCTTGATCTTCAAGATCAATAATTGGTTTCATAATCCGCCATCCACGTCGGCCATCTTCGTTCACGTTGCGACCTTCGTACGGGTTCTTCTTGGGGGACTTCAATAACCTCTTCATCTGATTGTAAGGAAACTCCCCGTATATCTAATATGTGACGAGGCACTCCGTTAACTGACACGTTGTTTTCAGATAGTACAACAGTTACTGTTCCTATTCCCCAGCGGTTGTACATCTGACGTTGGACGGTTTCACCCACAGTGATTTTCGCTTGCCCCTGTTTCACTCTCTCCGTCATTGCCAGTGGATTTCGCTATTCATACGTGAAGACAGATCGATGTGGCACTGAAGTTTCGTCTTGGCCAGCCTTCGGTGCCATGTTATACCAAAAGACTGCTTCTTGGGGCGAAATTTGGCTTCTTGCTGCCACAGCTTTTATTGTTCGATGGTGTCCCTCTATGCTTCTATTGCCGCTTGGGCGGTACGCTGATCTAAAATATTGCCTAACACCCCACTTATCACATAGTTATCTAAAGACCTCTGAGCGGAAGGACATCCCGTTGTCAATTAGGACCTCTTCTACTGGCTCCCTCTCCATAAACACCTCCTAATCAACTCTCTTCATATCTTCTGCTGTTTCTGTTCTAATTTCTCGCCATATTGCTACTCTCCCAGGTCCACAGTCAATCATAGTTAAATACAGTTCATGGCTATAATGCGTTATATCAATGGCCAGTCGCCTCCAATTGTCTGTTACATGCAGCTCTCCTGTTCATGCCTGGATGGCGCAGGGACAATGGACTGACACTCCCCACAGTGTTTAACTTCATCCTGAACAATCCACCTCTATGCAAATTGCCTCTCCACCAGAGCTATCTAGCGGTTAGAAACTCCAAACAGCCAATTTGCAAAGGGGTAATAACTCAACTGGCGACTAAACCACAACACACCAACTAATATATGTGTAAGTGTGTGGATGAATAAATATATAAATATACTGGAACAAATATGACTGGTTGGGTCACCGATTGAGCTCGAAGTGAGTTACCAAAGCCAGTTTAATAGAAAAAATAAATATCCTTATTTCTCCCTCTCTCTTTAACCGTCTTTCTCGCTCTCTAACCAGACACCCCAACTAATATATGTGTAAGTGTACGGATGAATAAATATATAAATATACTGGAACAAATAGGACCGGTTGGGTCACCGATTGAGCTCGATGTAAGTTTGCAAAACCAGTTACATAGAGCAAATAAGAAGCTAAAATTCCAAATTAATCTAGTGTTGCTTGCTATATCTCCATTTCTCTCTCTTTCTCTCTCTACTGCTTCTCATATGTCACAGTTATATGGTTACCTTAGACAGTCATTACATCGAGGGAAAGAGTGAGAGACGTGGATGGAAGCGAAAGTTATATACACCGTATAAAATAAGAGCTGGGTTCATACAACATACAGTGATCAGAAGTTAGGGTTATGGCCATATATTTACAAAGGAGAGAATTGCTTCAGGATTTCATTACTAATTACGACTAATTAGAACAATTCAAATGGATTTATGTAATCATAATCCTATTCCTAATCTAAGGAACATGTTATATGTGTGATTAAAATGTATGCGAAAACATTTTAAGGAAAAAATAATTTATTATAATACAAGATGTACCCATGACCCGTTAGTTCAAAACCATAACCGCTATTTGTTCTACTCTCATTTTATTCAAAAATTTATAAACTGTGATATATCTATTAAGACATTTTTTTGCATAAAAAACTGATAAGTTTCTTTATTTCTATATTATTCTTATCAATAATATATAAGTGAAGTAAAATTGTCTATCTAATTTACATACGTGCTTATGGCATATAGCAGCACTGAAGACAGAGTCATCCTTTCTCTAAATGCTCACAGGGACATTAAAACTATTAGCGAATGCGTGAATCAATACTTGATAGGAGAGGGTGAGAGTGATGGACAGTTACTTAGTAAGAGATGAATCTATTGGTGAGTCCATTTCGTTGGCCTTCCCGTGTCAACTCACTCTGCTACTTATACTATTCTACATTGACTGACGGAAGAACTCTCATCCATCCTTTCAATGTAACCAAACCAACCAAGTTTTGTGTTGTACACAAATCTGCATATACTGTACGTATTTAATCTTCCTTTGAAGTTATCAGATCTAAATCGGCTTTGAAGGCTAATATTACAGATTCATCGTGTTATTTTAATATGATTTCTATCCATGCAACCCTCACTGGCCAGATTTCACTTACATACATCATCACACTGCGTAAACATTCCTGATATACCCTTCCTTTGGTTGACAGGGATAACGCTATGCTGGTTAGTAATGACACGTTCTCTGAATTTACTCAATTCACTCATAAATCGAGCAATTACACTAGTACTAACTTCTCTTCTGTTCACTAAGGTAACAACATTTCTAAACAACCATGATAGCCTGGCTATCCAAATATACTTCCTTCAAATGTGCGATTTCATTCGTCTCCAATGTCAGCTACGGTTGTAGAGTATGCCGTCTGCACCTTTACAGAGGGTAACCCCCCCCCCCGCAAAAAAAAACAAAAAAACATAAACGAGATCATATGTTGACCGACGGTGGCGATCCGTGATGTTTAAGGGTGAGATCATGGTATCTGAGAAGTTCGTGCCCTAGTTGCCTAAATGGTCAGGTAATTTTCAACACTTCACTGTGGACTTATTTTGGATAGACGGTACGTCGAAGAGGTCTGCCCCGACAAAAGTGGCTGGTCCCGACATGCCCTAGCAAGACGAGTGAATCCCGATTGTACTATTAAACCTTTTATTCAATCATATAAAATCTATACACTCTTGAAGTTTTAAACGCTAGAAGGTGGATGATGAAGGTCAAATTAACAGCAACTCAAAACTGTACTTGAAGCGTGTATAATGCTTGTGTAATTCCGTTTTGACCAAGGCATTTCGAATATCGCCTGGATATATTCACAACAGAAATGAGGACCGCGATAGATGGCCAAACACAGAACCAGTGAAAAACGCAGGCATAGAAACGTTCGTATCCACGCAGAAATTCCATAGCAAGCTGTATATCCCCAATGGTTCCCTCTGACCTGTGCAATTGCTATTGTGCCTAGGCACAGAGCATTTCGCCGTTTCAACCGCCATGAATCAGCTTAAAATAGGCAAAATTTGTAGCATCAAAAACCAAAAACCAACAGCTGATATGTATATAGATATGGTTAGAAATCACATAGTATCACATAAACTAAGAACTCCTTACTCTATAATCTATAATCGTGTGGTAAACAATGAGTAATCAACAATTCCCCCGGTATCCAAACACCAGGAAGTCGCTCCTACAGCAACGGACAATACTAAATTGCTTTCTCTGTCATTGCCCAAAACGTCACTTTGAATTTCGAAACCACTTCTCCCTTGTTTATCACTATGGAAACCTCACTGGATGATCTGATCATCAACCCCTCCTAAGTGCTGGCTATTATAAGAAAACCTTAACACACCTATAGCATGCTACCATAGAAATAAAGAAATGCTTTACGTCGCTGGTCCCTGTCCTCTCCAAACTTTATAACTAATGCCTTGCATGACGTTGCTTCTGGAAAATTGCCTCTGTATAACTAGTTTTCAAGAACTCTGTCGAAAAGAACTGAATTAAAAATCCTCATTATTGTTCGGTCAAATTCATCACATCTCGGCCCTGCGCCAATCTGCAATGTCCCTTGCCTCATTCTTGTCTGTTCCGATCTGCTCACCTCTTCAAATCGCAAAAAAACTGAAAACTGCCTCGAATTACTCTGACTACTTCTGAATATATTAACTTATACAAGAAATCCTGTGATGGTCTTTTGTCTTAGTCCTCGCCCCTTCAATAGAAAGTGACTACTTCTGCACTCGCCTCCTCAGCCATTCCAGTTCCGATCGCCTTTGTGCACCTTGGTGAATCATATCCTCACATTGTCCGGAGTCTTGACTAGGTGTGGCAGTCCATATTATACCATGATACTTGGACCTATATTATTGGAAATCTTCAAAATCGTACTCCCCGATACAATGGCGGTTGAGATGGGCGTATTTTCTGAATACATATATATCGAAGGCAATTGCTGAATCCTTAGAATTAGGTGCAATGTGTAGTTGAATGTGGCAAACAATTGATGGTCATATTTAATGCTGTTCCGTCCTGTACTTATTCCACTTCATGTTGTTTTAGAATGTCACGTAGACAACTTTAAACGCTGGACTCTCGAGAGGGCTGCTATTTGCCATGAAAATCTGTAGTTGCAAATATTTCTTATGATTGTTGGAACTGTGTGAATCCTATATAAACCATTTATTCGTGCAGAGAGAATTGTTGCCGAATCTTGGCTGGAGCACCAACCACGGCCCTCTTCTTCTGACAAGTGGTTCAACAAAGAATTTCTAACATTATATGTCCCACGCTTTCTCACAAGCCCTTGTCGAATTGCTGCAGTGTTTTATCACTCTGCTTGTTTGACAAGTACTTCCACGGAATGTGATCCGATGTACTTACTGCACTTGTATCCCCCAACGTAACTACCCCCAACCCAACCATGTGAATTGTTCTTGCTTATGCCTCGTCGGTATATCTTTCTTTCTAGCTAGCAATGTTAGTTAAATTTAAATTACCTCCATTGAACATTGAATAACAAATATTTAAAAAAGGTTTTGAAATTTTTCTTTTTATTAAATGACTTTGATTAATTACTATCGACAAAAGTATTATATATATATATATTTAAAAATCACTCTGCTTGTTTGACAAGTACTTCCACGGAATGTGATCCGATGTACTTACTGCACTTGTATTCCCCAACGTAACTACCCCCAACCCAACCGACAAGCAGACAAATCTAATCCCTAAAGGTCCCCAGATGCCGGAAAATGTCCTACTCTAATAGCTTCTTTCCTAGGATTTCCGCACTTTCGAATTCCTGTCAATTTTACCTAACCGTACTAACATGCAGAAATGTAAATGTTGTGTGAACAAATACTTTGCTGCCCTACTCTCCAGCCAGTAGCCCGTTACGTCTTACTAACAATTGCTTCCAAAAATAAATATTGCTTTTCGTATAACACAAACTTTCCACCCAGTAACCGTTACGTCTCTGTGACAATTTGCGTTATTTCAGATAGAACAAAAGTAAAAAAAATAATTGTCAGAATCACCTCAATGTGTTCGCGCTAGGAAAAGAGTTTGGTATATATATTTTTTTCTATAAAGAAAATGTCTTCCAAAGAATAAATATTGCTTTTCGTATAACACACACACATCTCTCTCTCCCCCCTCTCTCTCTCTCTCATATATATATATATATATATATATATATATATATATATATATATATATATATATATAAATAACTTAGAATATATATAAATTTGAATTCAAAAGGTGACTCATGTTCTCGGGTTCGAATCGTGCGCCCAGTTTGAACAGTTATCTCGACACTGAAGATTCCACCAGGATCACACGTATACGTATGTTGATAATAATTCCATAGTTATTATTAAATAATTATATATATATATATATATATATATATATATATATATATAAGGTTTATAAATGAATATTAATTATTTATTCCATACAGACATCGATGTTTCATGCTTACGCAATCTTCAGTGCAGGAAGTTAATTAACAAACTGTTTGTTGGATCTCACAATGAAGCTAGTAGCACTGCTGATTATTAAATTCTCTTTTAATAATATTTGTAAATAAATATTAATTATTTATTAGCTACAGACATCGATGTTTCATGCTTACGCAATCTTCAGTGCAGGAAATTAATATATATATATATATATATATATATATATATATATATATATATATGAAATATTTATTAAAAAACTATCTGTCTACATATTTTAGAGCGGTACATTGTTTCATGGACATAGATTGACTTTTTACTGTTTAGAAAATGCCGTTATAGTCCATTCAAATCATCAGTGACTCACAAAATTAAAACGGATCGAAGATTGAGCGAATGCATCAGAAAAAGTAATTCTTCGATTTGTTTTCATTTCGTGAGTCGCTAATGAGTTCAAGAAACTCTAACAGCCTTTTCCAAACGGTAAAATGTCAAGCCCTGTCAATGAAACTATAGTAGACTTTGAAATATGTAGCATATCGTTTTTAATAAATAGTTGTGTTTTAGCTTTCGCATTTTTGCGATTGAGCACTTTATTGATTTCTTTTCAACATACCCTGACACACACCCACTCAAGCCGGGATTTAAACTCAACCGTCGAGCTGACAGTTGGCGCCTCTACCCCTGCGCTATCATACGACACCGGCTGAATGTAAGTGATATCTACAATGTAATTATTGTCAAGTGACGGGAGCGTGACATAGTTTTACCCAATGAGCTATGCCTTAAAGCTAATGGCAGGTTGCGATATCTTTACAAATAAGCTCTACCTAAAAAGGGAGCTTTATATAGTGATCCATATACCGACTGCTTCGCTGTATCACAGCTCTTCAATGCGGCTCGACCAACTAGTGTGTGCGTGTGTGTTTATTAACCTCATCTCAAAGAAGTTTGAGACAAGGTCAGATGTGGTTGTGAAAAGCCAGCGTACTAGGGTTTTTGAAGAGAAATCGCTCCAGACAATGCACGAAACCACTTGATGTAAGGAGCTAAAAATACTACTTCACGGTCAAAAACTGGCTAACGATAAGTGTTATATGGATAGATTCCGACCCAGAAAACAGCAATGTATCCCGTTTGTCAGAAACATCGCTCATGGAATCTGAGGACTAAAGGATAAAATAAGAGAAGCGAGAGTTACGAGGCTGTCGAAAGTAAACACATGGTCCACTCTCTACTCTCCTAGATTAGCGTGCTCTAACCCACAAAAATGCCTGAGCAGCTCAGTCGGTATTCCTCGGTAGCGGCGCCTCAGGCTAATAGTAATAAACTAACCCCTTCTAAAAGAGAAAATACAATCTTGTTTTGAGACTGAACAGAACCATACCTCAGTCCAACAGAGCAGGGCCAGAAGAAATCACAACGGCCCACAGTCTGTCGGACTGATCGTCGAGCACGTATTCTCGACTGATATGCATGAAAATTACTCAGCTTCTTCAAGGTAAGTATATTATTTCAAAGAACACTATACATGATTTTGATTTTCCATCGATAATAATTATAATAATAATAAAAATAAACAAAAAAATATAAATAAAGATATATATGTATATATAAATATAATAGTCATAATTAAATATTAAATTATTAATACCTACAGACGCTAGCGTTTCAAGCTTATTGCTCTCATCAGTGCAGGAAAGTAACAATTTCAGACGGTCAGGAGGCGCGAACCGGTTCACAGAGTCAACCTAGAATCTGCAAGCAGTCGCCATATCCACTCGGCCAACGGAAACTGTCACGTAATTAATGGAAATTAAGATCTACATGTACCTAGAAGCGGGCACAGATAGAAGACTAATCGAGAGTGTTCGACGAACGTATTCGGAACTTTATATATAGGTAGATATGTAAATTAATAGATATATAACACATACTAAAACTATAAATACGGCTCTTAGTAACAATAAGACACAGCCTCCTGAAGACGGTAGAGAGACCGAAAGCGCTAGAGGAATGTCCCACGATACAATGTTAGGTGCCATACTCAAATAATTAACACCCGAAAACCGACGAATCGCTCGCCGCGTCGAGAAATTCACAAGAAAGTTAGTGAAGAGGGAAAACTCCGTGGTCTTTAATGACGCTTGCATATATATATATACTCACTTAACCAAAACATCTTATTTCTAACATACCAATAAAAAGAAATTATTTGATTAAGTTTTATAATAGAACAATTCATTTTTTATTTGGAAAATAAAGCATCAATTTCCCCTTCTTTACCCAAAAAATTTAATTTCTTTAAATTCCAATAATTTTGTTTATGAAAGAAAACATTTTTTAAAAGTCTGTTATGTGCTCAATTTAGTCTTGGCATTCCATAAAAGCTATATATGGGATGTCGAGTATCACGTGACCATAGATGTGACAAGACCAACAGGAGAAACCGACGTTGCCAATATATTCTGGAAATATAGTGAAATAATAACCAGAAGTTGTTCGCCCGATCAACGCGGTTTTGCTGCCAATAATGCATTTTTACAGAACGTAAAATCTTTAATCAATTCCCCGGACATCATCACCTCAGACAAGCTACATACTTCCAAACCAACGACTGGAGCCGAGATTCGGGAAGTAGCGAATTTCTTGATGCATTTATAAGTAAAATATGAAGAAAAGTATGAAAATGAAGAATTACGGATGAGAAGGAAATTAAAAAAGATTTTAATCAAAACTATTTCGGTTGGTGAAAATATTTATCACTTGTATGTTTTATTTTTGACATAAGTTTGTATCGACGTTCATCGATGAAATATAAACAAGGTAGAGAAAGAGAAATACACATGGTATAGACATATCACGATATGAACATTCAATTGCTTAATTAGGATTAAACAAGTATTTCAATTAGAAAAATATTGTCATATTCAATGTAAATCTTATATATTTCAATTTTCGAATGGGAGTTTGTGACTATATTATCCATCCTAAATCATTTTTAAATGCTTAAAAATTGATTTATGTGGAATATATTTAATAATTGATAACTAATACTTATTGTAACAAATTTTAAAAATCGGAGTTATCTGAATTTTCACAACTGTATTAAAGTAAATATAGACCACATTTGGACATTTTACACCTAGCAGCTTGGTTCAAAAATCATATTGATCAGTTTTACTTCAGTCTAGGAATAAATCCTGTACATACAAATATATAAACGTATAAAAATACCTGACTAGAAATATATACATATATATATATATATATATATATATATATATATATATATATATAGTATGGTAAGTCAATGAAAATTGATTTGACCTGCAAATGGAAGCAAATCGATATCTTCAGTTGTTCAAAACAAGGAGCAGTTTACTTAATAAAAAACATTTATTTTTCTTCTCTTTCATTCCTTAAACCAGGCTTTTCAAAGATTAAAATCTTATCATCAGAGGAAAAATTATGATTGATAAGTTGATATTTACATATATATATATATATATATATATATATATATATATATATATATAGTAAGCTATGAAAATATATTTATGGCAATTAAGCTACACAGAGGCTCCCGCGTTTCATCCCCGGGGGGAATCTTCAGCACTGTTGAAGTAAATACTTAGAATTGATACATAAAAAATTATATATCCTTATAAAATGTTATGTGGATAAATGAAATACTAATATATATATATATATATATACATATATATATATATATATATATATATATGAGAAAGAGAGACAAATAGAGAGAGAGAGAATAAGAGAGACAGACAGATAGACACACAGAGGAAAAGACAAACACACACATATATGTTGCTTTTTTCCTCTTTCTCATTGTCCTTGTGAGTAACCTTCACACTCCAGTGACTTTCAACCTGGATAGTTGATGCAGTAATTGAGAAGTAAACAAAATAAATACAATTACAAAATAAAATGAGAACAAGCATTTCTTTTGTTCTATTAAGGATTGGTCGTCACTTGAGAATGCGGTTTTGTCGGTAGTTTTGTAAGATTAATATCGATATCAGTCACTGGAATTTTGGTTTCGAATCTCGCTCAGTCTAGCCACTTAAATAAGTCATAGAGATGACGAAACACGTGTTTTGGGGTAATAATATTATATATATTTGCCAGCTCGCTATCGATTCGCAAAGTTCGTTACTTGAATTAAGACATTTAAATCGTAAACATTTAATTTCAAGTTTCTTTTAAACCCAAGATAACAATTTTCGCATTCATTCATATAAACAGATAAAACGTAACATTTATTAATACCAATTGATAAGTATTAACGTTTTTGTAATTTGGATACAGATATATTTACCTTTTAAATAAAACCGTAAAGAAATGAAAAGAAAGAAGTAATTAGTTCGTCTGAGTGACGACCCGTGTGTGGGGCAATGTCTCCTTCTGAAACTTGAAATTTAGAAACAGATGGAACTTGTTGAAAATCAAGTAAACCCCCTAAAAATTACCGCAATGGAACATTGAAACACAAAAGCGAAACGCATGTCCACGTTTGTTCGTTGTGAATTGTTCTTGCTTTTGCCTCGTCGGTATATCTTTCTTTCTAGCTAGCAATGTTAGTTAAATTTAAATTACCTTCCTTGAACATTGAATAACAAATATTTTTAAAAAGGTTTTAGTAAGTGTTCGTGTTTATTAAATGACTTTAATTAATTACTATCGACAAAAGTATTACATATATATATATATATATATATATATATATATATATATATGGGAGAATAGGACAATATACTTACAAATGAATAACATCAAACATTTATTTATTATAAACTGTTAGAAATAATTTTTTATTTCTAACGCACCTCTTTTTTTTTCTTCTGTTAATTCCTTTTTATCCGAACAACTTCGTCAATTTAGAAAAATAAGTAACACCAACAAAATCCTTGTACTTAAAATTGCATATATTTTACAAGTAAAACGCAAAAAAGGTAATGTATATGTCGGGTTAAAGTTTTCCAAAACAGTTTTTCTGGAGGGATTTTCCTTTTGTTACAGAAAGAAAGAATAATATATGAGAAGTGCTTGCTAATATTTATTTGTAAAATATTACAAAATGCGGCACAAGGCCAAAGAAAGGGGAAGGGGAAAGCGATCGGTCCGAATCTAACTTTTTAACCTAGCTAGTTCCATGCAGGACCATCATTCACCAAAATACCACATTTATACTGTACATCCTTCTCAAATCACCAAAAGAAATCACTCCATGAATAACCTACTTAAAACCCATATTTACAAATATGCAACGGGGGGGGGGGGGTATGATAAAACACTATATACAAAAAACAATAATGAAAATATATACAATGAGAAAAAAAAAAGTTAGTAAAAGACCCCCCGTTACTAAACTGTGGCAGATGCACAGATTTGCCAGTCAAAACGAAAAACTCGAAAAAAGGTTTGATGCAGGCCCCAACGCTTTATTTAACAACACCTCCTTCGAAAATTCCGAAGGGTGACCTGCATCCTGACAAATCTAGTGCTCTGTCACCTAGGTGGAGACGGGCTGGAAAAAAAAAAAAAAAAAAAAAAAAAAAAAAAGGGGGCCATAATGAAATCATTCACGCCCTAGCTAAGTTATTAAACTTATAATAACTAAAACCTGTCTTAGTCTTAACTTAAAATGTCAATGTTCGGTTTTGCAACCCAAAATCCTCTACCTAAGGTACGTCTAAATACCACTCTATTCTAGCACCACTCACTCTACACAGTCGTGCACCTCGCACCCACCTTTCACCAAAATCTGCCGAAGAGAGTCTCACTCTCTCGGCCCTAATGCGTGCTTTCAGATAATATTTGAAAATTGCAATAAGGTCGAGAGGAGCGTAGGTCTCAGCTCCGTAGACTGTCTTCATTCGAGTCTTCCATATCGTATCTCTCATGACTGCTAGTAAGCTTAAAAATAAAAATCGTTTAATCCTATCACCTGTCGGAGCCCAATTGCTACATATATTAATAGGTTCCAGGTTGAAAGAAGATACGCCAAGAATGCGAACCATGAATCGAGAAACAAGCCTGATCAGCGGCACGACTATACGGCAAGTAACGAAGGCGTGAACCACGGTCTCGTCCTCGTCACCACACCTAAGACAAGTCGGCGAATTTGCCAAGCGAGCTGAATGAAGCCTCTTCTGGACCCAGAGGGCATTTCTTATCATCAGCCAGATCAATGATGCCTCGTCATTATCGAAGCACCTTAACCCAGGCGTCCAAGGCCAGATTGAGCGTAGCTCCCCCCTCGACAAACCGAGCCCCTCAATCCTAACATCTCGAAAGGTTCCCCTCACCATGACCCGATATATTGCCTTCCGGGACATCAGCAGGGTGTCGGAGAGGCTTTCTTTCACCCTTGAGAAAAACTTCAAAGCGCGTCTACATTCGCGAAAAAATGAACACTCACCTTGGGGCAACCTGTGTGCCTCCCCCTCGTCCAAGTGCACACTTTTAAAAGCAGGGAATGCTTTCTTGGTGTCTTCCATCCAGAAGACCCCGCTTCCGTCAGTTTGTGACCTCATTCGATCTAGGTAGAATAGTCTCAGGGTGTGCTGACGGATTTCTATACATGGCATACCCAGACCGCCTTCAGACGGATGGAGATAACAAATCTCCCGACGGACCATGGGGGCCTTACCAAGCCATAAGAACTTGAAAAGAACCCGCTGCATTTCCAGCAGCGTATCCGACGGGAGTGGGAGTATCGATAGACGATATAGGATGATCGGGTAGATGTGTGAGCAACACACTTCCGATCTCCCCTTTAATGAAAGGTTTCGACGGGTCCACAGACTAGCTGCGCCCCGAATCGCTTTCAACACTTCCGACCAATTTTTCTCCAGCTGAAGATCGGGACCGAACCAGACGCCGAGTAGCTTGCAAGGTCCGTCTGTCCAGCTGAAGGGCCCCTGCAAGGGAACACCCTTCCAGGCGCCGATGCGCAAACCAATAGACTTGTCACAGTTAATTTTGGCCCCTGTTATCGTTTCATACAGTCTGATTTCTCTGTCGACGACGCTTATCTCGGCACTGCTCGTTACAAGCACATTCAAATCGTCGGCAAAGGCGGAGTACTTCAACCTGGTACAACCACCAGGCAAAGTAATCCCATTAAGGGCCGGAGTCACCCTTAGCCTGTGAAGGAAGGGCTCCAACACAAGCACATAGAGCATCGGTGATAATGGACATCCCTGACGAAGAGATCTGGATAAACTGAAGGGCCTAGACCTCATACCATTCACCTCTACCAGTACCACGGGGTTCGCATACAAGAGGCGAATCCAAGAGCGAAATTGCGGGCCAAAACCGGCCGCAGACAAAACAGCCTCCAAATAACGATGGTCAACCCTATCGAATGCTTTGGACTGATCTAAATTGATCAGCGCGGCTTCAGTGTCGACTTTATCTAAGATCAAGCGTATCGAGTGCAAATTGTCTTGAATCGTCCTGCCCTTTACAGCACAAGTCTGTTCCGGGCTTATAAGACGAGCCAATACAAGCTGCAGTCGATTGGCTAAGATCTTGGCCAAAATCTTTAACTCTGCATTTAGCATCGTTAAGGGCCGAAAATTATCTAACCCATCCCCACCAGTTTTGCTTTTACGTAACAACTTCACAATACCCATGGTTAAGTGCTGGGGGATGGTCCCATTCCTAAACCACGAGTTAAATAAAGCAGTCAGTAAGGGAACAAAAAAGGGCGACAACCTCAAATACACCTCGTAGGGCAAACCATCGATCCCGGGAGACTTGTTAAGGCCGACCCGCCCTAAGGCTTCCCGAACTTCATCCTCTGTTATACAACCTTCGCACCTAGCCGCTTCAGTCGCCTCGAGGCGAGGAAAGTCAGCTAAATAGGGGTCGAATTGTACTAATGACAACCTGGGCTCCCTGGTAAATAGTTCCTGGAAATGAGAACGAAACGCCTCCAGAATACCTTCGTTTGTAGTCACGAGACGCCCATCCGGCAATGAGACACGAGCGATATGTCGATCGGTAGCTTGTCTACGTTCTTCTGCACGCAGTTGAGCGGCCATATTTGATGTTTCCATGGGCAATCTTTTTATCCTAGCCCTAATTACTAAAGCTTGGTGTTCTTTAGTAGTCAAGGACGCCAGCTTTGCCTTAATTATGGTAACTTTAACGCTATCACCCACCTCCACCGCCCGATCTAATCTAGATTCTAGTGTCACTTTAACTGCCCTAGTTGTTAGATTGAGTCGTCTGCTAAAATCGGCAGAAAAGGACCTAATTAAATCCTTAAGACTATTCCACCTCTTATTCCCAATGATAGCCCCCGTCAATTCCCGCTGTAGGGTTAGTTCTAATTGTTCCTGGAAGCCCTTCACTTCGAACAACGAAGTGTTAAGCTTCCAGTAACCCGCTAATTTAGGCTTAGGTCTATCTAAGTTTACTCGAACCCGAACGAGTCTGTGATCCGAGTAAACTATATTATGAAAACTTGGACATTGTAATAATTCTACGTCGACTCTCCTAATTAAGAACCGGTCGAGATAACTCGAGAGCTGTCCCGAACCGGAGCCGCGCCTAGCTGTCCAAGTCCATACTCTATCACGGGGCTTCTCATTCCGGAATTTATCGATAAGATCGAACCTATCGAGGAATTCGCGAAATACTTTAGCATCCCTATCATTGTTAGTTCCCCTATCCGTGTTACGATCTAAATCAGGGTCCAAGACCGCGTTCCAGTCCCCTGCTAAAATAACCGTCCTAGATGTATTCATGAATTGATCAATCCGCCGAAAAAAGGGAGCACGCTCACTGGGGCGATTGGGCGCATAAACCCCGATGAGCCGAAATGCCTTATCCTTTATGGTAACATCCAAAACACATATCCTTCCTTCCGGATCCATGAAGCAAGGGTCACACGACACATCTAATGATTTACTTACCAGCCAGGATACACCTCTTGAGCGAGAATCGAAGTACGCTGAATAGACATAAAAACGCCTAGCCAACGCACCCAAATGGTCGCCTGAAACCAAGTGGGTTTCCTGAATACAACATACATTCACTCCAAGCTGCTGAAGATCCAGTGCAGTACGAAATTTACGTAAGTGGGCCCTCAGCCCCCGGACATTCACACTTGCTAGAAGGAGAGCCATTGAGAATATCTTAGGGTTGGGTTCCAGAAACGAACATTGACGAAGTCAGGATGCCGACGGCTCCCCCAAAAGAATGCATGGCCATCTGTTCTGTAATCTCTCCGGTGTATGAGATACCGCCAACATCCAAAGGATATGTTAGCTTTGCTATTCGGTAGAGGGATGGGTGTAACCAAACGGGGGCCCTCCCAACACAATCTTTGCTCATGCAATCTAGTTCCTCATTTTTAAAAATTGCCATAGGCTTATTTATTTTAAAAATGTTGTTTGCCTCCCCCAGCATTTGCCAAAGTCCCTTGGCCTCAGGTTTCTTTCTGATTACAGTCAGTACATGATTTGCATTGGGAAAGTTGAGGGGATCTTCTACGGTTTTACCCCCCACTTCTCTAAAGTCAAGCAACTTTTTAATTTTAGTAAGTTTATTGTTTTTTGTAACATTCATCAGGCCTTCGGAGACAACACACAAATCTTTGCCAGGCAGAAATGCCGTTTTTTTTCTTGTCCTCTCGAGTGAGGGGCTTCTATGCCTCTTCTGGGTTGCGGGGGTTGGTGGAGGAGGCATTTCTTCCATTGGGGAGGGGGAGGGTGATGGGATGGGAGAAGGCTGTTTCCTAGGGGAAGTAGGGGGAGTACTTTTAGGGGTATGCTGAGGGGAGACAAAGGGGGAAGGTCTTGGAGACATATTTTTTTTAATTGGAGACAAAGGGATAAGTTTGTATTCCCTATCTTTAATGGAGCTTGTGATTGGAGGAGGCATCGGTTTGGGGGTTGGTCTATTTTTTGATGAGGTCTTTTTGTGGGGTTTAGGGCTAGTCTGGGGGTTAATTTTTTGAGAATCTGAAATAGTGGGGGACTGTGGGCTTGAACTTTCGTGAGGGGGCATTTTCGCTTTTTCCGTCTCAAATCTTTCTTTATCTAACTTTTTTTTTAATGCCTTTGCGGCGATGTAGCTGTCTTTGCCGGGATCCTTTGAGAGCATTTCTTCTTCTCTTAATTTTTCTAAAGTTTCCCGGCCAGGTGTTTTTTTTCCAGTTGCTATAAACCATTCGCCTCCATCTGAATCGGACTCCTCCTCGCAAGATGGGGCATGAACAGGTGACTTTGGGGATGACATTGGGGGTGACGCTATTTTTGGGGTCAGTGGTACCCCCAAGTGCTGGCCAACTCTTGTTTTAGTTACCGTTGGTTTGGTATTTGTAATTACCGGCTTCCTCTGCGGGCAGTCATATGTGAGATGACCTACTTGTTCACACGTCCAACAAACTGGCTTCCTGCCAGCCACTATTACGTGTAAATTGTCCTCCCCAATTTTAATATAATACGGCATCGTATCAAAACCTTTCTTATCCAGCAGGATCTCAAAAATCCAGGTTCCTGGGTATTCGTCGAAGTTGACGCTAGTTATTTCACCGAATTTCATCAGGAAGGCCCCCAGATGTTCCCCATCTACGTGAAATGGTACATTAAAAATAGTTACCGCCGTTCGTCGTTTTCCCATGTATTCAGTTCTTAAGATATAGTCCTGAGTTATTATCTCTGTCTGTGATAGTTTTAAGCACGTTTCTTCATCAGAAAACAGTGCGTTCCAAGTATTGTAGCCGCGGCATTTAATAATACGTTGAGGTTTAAATCCAACAGTGGCCAACAATTTACAAATTAAATCAGCAGACGCACGAATCGTTTTTTTTAGTTTTTTATCCATGACAAACATAACCATACTTCTTTTTTTAATCTGTTCCAATTTTGGGAGGTCAATTAATAATCCATTATCGGTAATTAAGTGTGCATAAGTTTTAGCTTTCTCTATAAATTCTTTTACATTAATAATTATTTTTGGAGGTTTGATCCACCCAACTTCAGTCGCCTTATCATTTTCCATGTTATTAGCAGGTTGGCCTGACGTAGCCATAATGACTAATAACTTTAACAAAGGAAGAAAAAAATAAAAAATAAATAAAAAAAATAAAAAAAAAACTTCAATAAACTTTAACGATAATAATAACAGTCCAAGGTAACGAGAAAAATAACGCACACTTACTAACAAGAAAAAGAAAATCGCCAAAGTAATATCCAAACGCAGTCTTCACTCGAGGTTGATTTTAGCTAACGTGACGTACAAGTGCTTCAATATGAGAAGTGCTTGCTGTTAATTTTTTCTCTTCTCTTTATTGTTGCAAGCAACTCCTCAAGTAATAGTGGGTAATTTGCATAAGTGACTTTATGCAAATTACCTTACAAAGTTGAGTACAAAAATAATTCTAACACACTCTCTCAACGAAGATTGCAATATGTTTATTGCAATAAAAAAGCAGAAGGTGTGTTGTCTCTCAAAAATATATAAATGATTTATAAAGAAAATAGTTTTCCTTTCTTTATGTCTTTATTTTTTATTTGTTTTTTTTTTTAGGTTGTTGGTTGGTTGATATATTTTTTTTTATGGTATCAACCTTTTTAGGTCATTTAATTCTAAGAACAATCTTTTTATAAACGTTTTTTTTTTACAAAGTGAATTCTTAAATAAGGAAAGTTGAATTTGTTTACTTATTATAGATAATCAATATTATCTTTCATCATTTGATAGAACTTGGCAGAGGCTTTGCGTTTAGGTCTAGTCCTGAGTTGAATGGACACCTCTTTATTACTATCACTTATTTGCAGTGTTTTATCCTTAAGTCCTTCACTAGAATCATTTTGGAAAGGCTTACTGGTAGATACTTCCATTTGAGTATTACTTTGGGGACATGATATCTCCATAGGATATAGGTTAGAAATGGAGTGATACTCTATTGCCCCATTACTTTGCTTTAGTTTAACAGCTCGTATTTTATTGTCAAACCCTATTACATTTTCTAAAACCTTGCCCAACATCCAGAAGGGTCTCGATTTAGTTATGGATTTGATCAATACGACATCCCCTACTTTTATTCTATTTTCCCATTTATTTTGGTAAATATTCCTGCCATGTTCTCTTAAACTTAGCAAATAGCTTTCATACCACAATAATTTAAATTTTAATAATATTTCTTCTTGAAAATTTAACGTTTTATTTAATGAGTCTGAGTCAGGTTGTTTCTGCCAAACCTCTTCCTCTTCAGTTTTTAGAACTAAAGAGGAATTTCCATATATTCTCAAAAAAGAATTAGGAGTTATAATTTCAAGATTAGGAGAGCTTAATCTATAAGTTAAAGGTCTAGAATTTATAGCCAACTTAATATTTGACAATGTTGTCAAAAGTTCAAAATAGCTAAATCTAGATCTTCCTATGACCTTGAATAGACAACTTTTAAGAACTCTTATTAATCTCTCCCAAGCCGAACCAACCCACGCAGAATATAAAGGGATTTTGATATGTCGGATATCTGATTTATCTAGTTCTTCCTGAAACTCCTTTGACTGTAGAGAGATTTCAAGAATACAACCCGCCTTCTTAAAGGTTTTAGCATTATCACTGTATAAAAATTGAGGTACAGAATACATGTTGCAAAATCTCTGAAAGGCAAGTACAAAATTTCGAGTGGACATATCGGGTAACAGTTCAAAATGGACTGCCCTTATGTTAAGGCAAGTAAATATTAAAACAAACATTTTCACTGTACCTCCATCCAATTCATTCTTTACCCACAAATGACCTGTGTAGTCGATTCCCACATGATTAAAAGGTTTCACTAAATTGACATGATGCTTAGGCATATCCACTACTTTAGGATATTTATAAGCCAAAGCATTATACCTTTTGCAGGTTGAACAATTATTTATTTCTGTCTTTACAACAGTCAAACCTTGGGGAATCCACACACCTTGCTCTCGTAAATAATTTAGTGTTGTACCTATTCCCATGTGCTGCACTTTAGCATGGCAATAGTTAATGAATAAGTACGTAAATTTATTTCTTTTAGGTAATAACACAGGGTTATATACATCATAATTGAAATATAAGCATTTGCTTATCCTCCCTTTAGATCTCAAAATTCCATCAGAGTCTAGGAATAAATTTAAATTTGAAACCAAAGTGGGGACATTTTTATTACCTTTGTCTTGTGATTTTAAAAAGTCAATCTCCTTGAAGAAATGCTCATTCTGTATAAACCTTATCCAGTACATTTTTGCTTTCTTCAATGGATTAACACCATCCCCTTTCTTACAAAACGGTTTGAACAGTATACTTGTTATTCTCAATAATTTATTGTAATCAGAATATTTTTCAATGTCCAAAATCGCAGTTTTTGTTTTAATTATCTGATTACAATTAACATTTACTGTTCCCTTATGATCAGGTGAAATACTCATTAAAGGGTATTTAGGCCAATTTTTAAATTCGTTGGTAAGCCAACTTGGTCCTTCCAACCATAATTTTCTATTTCTCAAATATTTATCATAAGATATTCCCCTAGTTATCATATCAGCCGGATTTTGATCTGTATTAACATAGTGAAACATTATTGGTAGTTTAAATTCATCCTCAAGAGCCTTTATTAATCCATTTACTTCGGATATTCTGTTTTTAACAAATTTAGATTTTACTTTACTTTCTTTTGTGATTAACCAATTTAAGACTACCTGAGCATCTACGCATATATTAATAAATTGATACTGAATATTTTTATAAGTTTCAATTAATGTGGGAAGACATTTTAATGCCAGTAATACTCCCATTAGTTCCAAAGTAGGGACACTAAGTTCATTACCTTTCCTTAACGGGGACAGTTTAGACTTAGCAAATAAAAACGAACTTGCTTTTTTATTTGAGCAGGCATATATTACGAACCCATAAGCTTCTGTTGAACTATCACAGAATATATGTAAACCATAAAGTTCATTATCATTAATTGCAGCTCTTGGAAAAGACAACTCTGGCAACATTTCGAAATCTCTAGTTATTATTTTCATTTCATCACTTGTTTCCTTAGGCACCTTTTCATCCCAATTTATATTTAATTTCCAAATTTTCCTCATTAATACCCTGCCTCTTATGCTTACAGGCAAGGTAAAATTTAGGGGGTCATACACTTTGGAAATCTGTGAAAGCACTTGACGCTTTGTGTAAGCTTCCTTTAACGTAAAAGGTGCTAAGCTTAAACTATCCTTCTCAGTGTTGTATCTATATCCCAACACGTTTTCATCATGACAGCCATGTTCTACCAATTTACCTTCAGCCTTCATTAGGTTTCTTAATTCATCAGAATTGGAATTCCATGACCGTAAGGTGAAGCCTCCTTCCTGCATTCTATCAAAACATTTTTTATACAAATCCTTCATTTCATCTATATTGTTGCCAGTTACTACTAAGTTGTCCACATAAAAGTTATTGCCCAATATTTTGCTGCATTTATCCTCAGGGTAAGACCTAACATGGTGGTTCATTACATAATGGAGTATAAAAGGCGATGATGTATAGCCAAATACTATCGTTTTATATCTATAACAAATAAGTTTGTTTTCTCTTTTCCAAAAAAAACAAAACCTATTTTTGTCGTATTCACTACTTAGTTTTATCATTAAGAAGGCCTGTTTAATATCGCCTAACATTACATATTTGTTGCTTCTTAAGTAGAACAACAACTTCAATAAAGAACCCATTAAATCTATGCCCGTATAGGCTGCTTCATTAATTGAAGGTAATTCCTTGTTTGTCTTTAACGAACAATTAAAGACGGGCCTTATTTTCGTTGTCACTTGTTCCGCAGTTTTTAAAACGGGTCTGTGGGGAATCCATGTATATTTATAGTAATTTGAGGGATTAACTTCTATTTGTTCGATGATTCCATCTTCTAGTTGTTTGCTGAAGATTTCATCATATTTTTTAGTTAATCCTCTTTTATTTAAAAAGTCCATTGTTCGGTCTAACACCTTCAGAGCTATGAAATGGTTTGATGGAACTTTTTCGATCCTATCAGGGTACCAGGGCAATTCTACATAATAATGCTCATCTATCTGTTTTATTCCCTCCCTAAATTTACTTATTTGCTTGTTGTCAAAGGAAATAGATTCTTGATCATTGGGCCTTATTCCCATAGATTCAAGACTAAAGAGATATTCTAAGCCGTTATCTACTTCGCTGTCGGATAAAATATTTTCTAAAGGATTGAAATACGATTTAAGGGGGTCCATTATTAGGTTAATTACTGTTTTATTATTTTTTTTAATTGGTTTTAATTGAGTGTTAAGCAGATTTTTTCTCTCGGCTGAACTGAGAAAATTTAAAATGTTTCCAATAGGAGCTACCTTATCATCTATGATAAAGTTATAACCACCCCCTATCTTTTTTATCGAAAAGGAAAGATACTGAATTATGTCTATCCCCATGAGCATGTCTATTTCAATTATGTTGTGTTCTTTATTTAAGTAAAAAGACTCATCAAGCAAATTTACACCCTGTAATTTTAATTTATTAATTACATCTTTCATTCCGTGTATTGTGTAATTTATATCCATGCTTTCGTCTACTAATAGTGGAACAAAAACCATTCTATTCTTTAATTTTACACCAGTAGACATTTGTTTAAATTTCTTAACTTGACATCCTAAATAACTATGTATCTCATGCTCTGACGAGAACAATTCATTATAATTTGGGGATAATGCTAAAGCAGCTTCTTTTGTTATAAAAGATCTTTGGCTGCCACAATCTATTAAGCACCTAACTTTTCTTTGCTTATGACCACGTTTTAAATTTAGGGTCATAGTCGGTAACATGTTACAGGTGTCCGTATTTTTCAAGGCGTAACACAAGTTTGTTTGAACAGCCTTTTGAGTAGGACACAAAGAAGTTACATGTTCTTTTTTTTTACATGTGAGACATGGAAACTTTAATAACCCCCTTTTTCCATAGCATTCTGATTCATTGTGACCTGAACCAGCACATCTGGTGCACAAAGATAGTTCTAAGATTCTTGCTAGTTTAGCCTCATAACTAGGATAAGTTTCACACTTTCCGAAGTAGTGTCCTTCCGAGGCACATAGCTTACATACGGATTTATTAATAGCTCGTACCTTAAAATTTTGCACCGTTGGTACTTTATTTTTTGGATTTATTTTAAAACTATGTTTAAAGTCATAGCTACTGGAATTTTTCTTATCCCTAGTAATATTTTTTTCAGTTAAAGTCCGAGTTAGAGTTTTTAAAACATCCCTATAGTTGTCAAATATTTGTTTTAAGTTGGGATAATTATTATTAACTTTATTAATTAACTCTTTAATAACTACTCGGGGAAGTTTAGTCATAATAATGTGACTTATTAGAATATTTCCAGAAGAACCCTCTTCCAAAAAATCAATTTCATATTGTAATAGCTCATATAAGTATGCCCTTATTTCCGATATATAGTATTTAACATTCCAATATTCTGGACTATATTCCTCACCAGGTTTAGCTTTTAATATATTTTTTACTGTTTCGTCGATAATATAATTTTTATCTAAGAATTCTTCTTTCAATAAATCTAAAGCAATTTTATAATTTGTGTCGGTTATTGACAAATGTCTTATTTGTTTTAAGGCATAATCCTTTAAGTAACCGACCAAATAAGATAGTTTGGCGGAGTCCGACAATTTCCTTCTAGAATCAATCACATTGTTGAATTGAATTAAAAAATTGTGAAAAGCGAACTTATCCTTTTCATCTCCCGAAAAAGTGCTGCAATTTAAAGGAGGTTTTCCCTCACTTAAAGTTTCATTAATAGACAACGTTGGAGGAGTCTTGCCATCTTTACTGGCTATATAGTCCTCGTACTTGTCTACACCCACCAAGATATAGACATTATATTCGGCTTGACTATCCAATTCTATATTCAAGGCTTCTTCGTCTTTACTACTATAATCAACCCTTTGCAAAAAGGTATTAATTACCTCATTCCAATAATTGATTTTGGACACTTCATCATCAATGGCTTTTAGCTGTTTTTTACACAGGGAAGTAGTCAGTGTAAGATTGTCATGCATGTTCTCCAGGCTGTTAAAGTACATTGTTACTTTTCTTTTATGTATAGCCCTGTTTCGTTTAAAAGAGAGTAATTTTTCTCGTATCATTTCAGTAGTAAAATCCTCGGCCTCTTGTTCTCCCAGAAGGTTTTTAAGAGTTTCATCCATGGTGAAGTCTTCCTTAATAGCCATTTATTTTCAAAATTATATGTATATATATAATTATTATAGTTGGTATGAATAAGTACCGAAATTTAAATACAAGGCAGTTATATATATTTTTTTAGGACGTTTGTGTAATACGTCAATTTCTATTTAAGTCATCCAAACTATTTTACATATTTGAATGTTCCATAAAAGTTGGGTTTTTTTTTTTTTCAGAAATTTTACATGTTTCACGGAATAAATTTCTTTTTCCATGTTAATTGGAATTAGTTTTTCTTTCGGTGTTTCCGAGTTTATACTGGCTGTCTAAACCAAATGTCAATGACATTTTTGGGGATGTTTTTTTTTAATATGTTATAGTATACCGTTATTTTGGTCTCTTGGTCCCACTGGATCCATAGCAATAATTCCCGTCTTGTGGAGTATCCATTCTTGGGCTGCTACTTGAGGTAACATCACTTGGAGAAGGTTCATTCCTCGTTGGTTGTCCATATTAAAATATTATGGCCGCAAAACTCTGTTTTGGAAATATGTTAGAAATAATTTTTTATTTCTAACGCACCTCTTTTTTTTTTCTTCTGTTAATTCCTTTTTATCCGAACAACTTCGTCAATTTAGAAAAATAAGTAACACCAACAAAATCCTTGTACTTAAAATTGCATATATTTTACAAGTAAAACGCAAAAAAGGTAATGTATATGTCGGGTTAAAGTTTTCCAAAACAGTTGTTCTGGAGGGATTTTCCTTTTGTTACAGAAAGAAAGAATAATATATGAGAAGTGCTTGCTAATATTTATTTGTAAAATATTACAAAATGCGGCACAAGGCCAAAGAAAGGGGAAGGGGAAAGCGATCGGTCCGAATTTAACTTTTTAACCTAGCTAGTTCCATGCAGGACCATCATTCACCAAAATACCACATTTATACTGTACATCCTTCTCAAATCACCAAAAGAAATCACTCCATGAATAACCTACTTAAAACCCATATTTACAAATATGCAACGGGGGGGGGGTATGATAAAACACTATATACAAAAAACAATAATGAAAATATATACAATGAGAAAAAAAAAGTTAGTAAAAGACCCCCCGTTACTAAACTGTGGCAGATGCACAGATTTGCCAGTCAAAACGAAAAACTCGAAAAAAGGTTTGATGCAGGCCCCAACGCTTTATTTAACAACACCTCCTTCGAAAATTCCGAAGGGTGACCTGCATCCTGACAAATCTAGTGCTCTGTCACCTAGGTGGAGACGGGCTGGAAAAAAAAAAAAAAAAAAAAAAAAAAAAAAAGGGGGCCATAATGAAATCATTCACGCCCTAGCTAAGTTATTAAACTTATAATAACTAAAACCTGTCTTAGTCTTAACTTAAAATGTCAATGTTCGGTTTTGCAACCCAAAATCCTCTACCTAAGGTACGTCTAAATACCACTCTATTCTAGCACCACTCACTCTACACAGTCGTGCACCTCGCACCCACCTTTCACCAAAATCTGCCGAAGAGAGTCTCACTCTCTCGGCCCTAATGCGTGCTTTCAGATAATATTTGAAAATTGCAATAAGGTCGAGAGGAGCGTAGGTCTCAGCTCCGTAGACTGTCTTCATTCGAGTCTTCCATATCGTATCTCTCATGACTGCTAGTAAGCTTAAAAATAAAAATCGTTTAATCCTATCACCTGTCGGAGCCCAATTGCTACATATATTAATAGGTTCCAGGTTGAAAGAAGATACGCCAAGAATGCGAACCATGAATCGAGAAACAAGCCTGATCAGCGGCACGACTATACGGCAAGTAACGAAGGCGTGAACCACGGTCTCGTCCTCGTCACCACACCTAAGACAAGTCGGCGAATTTGCCAAGCGAGCTGAATGAAGCCTCTTCTGGACCCAGAGGGCATTTCTTATCATCAGCCAGATCAATGATGCCTCGTCATTATCGAAGCACCTTAACCCAGGCGTCCAAGGCCAGATTGAGCGTAGCTCCCCCCTCGACAAACCGAGCCCCTCAATCCTAACATCTCGAAAGGTTCCCCTCACCATGACCCGATATATTGCCTTCCGGGACATCAGCAGGGTGTTGGAGAGGCTTTCTTTCACCCTTGAGAAAAACTTCAAAGCGCGTCTACATTCGCGAAAAAATGAACACTCACCTCGGGGCAACCTGTGTGCCTCCCCCTCGTCCAAGTGCACACTTTTAAAAGCAGGGAATGCTTTCTTGGTGTCTTCCATCCAGAAGACCCCGCTTCCGTCAGTTTGTGACCTCATTCGATCTAGGTAGAATAGTCTCAGGGTGTGCTGACGGATTTCTATACATGGCATACCCAGACCGCCTTCAGACGGATGGAGATAACAAATCTCCCGACGGACCATGGGGGCCTTACCAAGCCATAAGAACTTGAAAAGAACCCGCTGCATTTCCAGCAGCGTATCCGACGGGAGTGGGAGTATCGATAGACGATATAGGATGATCGGGTAGATGTGTGAGCAACACACTTCCGATCTCCCCTTTAATGAAAGGTTTCGACGGGTCCACAGACTAGCTGCGCCCCGAATCGCTTTCAACACTTCCGACCAATTTTTCTCCAGCTGAAGATCGGGACCGAACCAGACGCCGAGTAGCTTGCAAGGTCCGTCTGTCCAGCTGAAGGGCCCCTGCAAGGGAACACCCTTCCAGGCGCCGATGCGCAAGCCAATAGACTTGTCACAGTTAATTTTGGCCCCTGTTATCGTTTCATACAGTCTGATTTCTCTGTCGACGACGCTTATCTCGGCACTGCTCGTTACAAGCACATTCAAATCGTCGGCAAAGGCGGAGTACTTCAACCTGGTACAACCACCAGGCAAAGTAATCCCATTAAGGGCCGGAGTCACCCTTAGCCTGTGAAGGAAGGGCTCCAACACAAGCACATAGAGCATCGGTGATAATGGACATCCCTGACGAAGAGATCTGGATAAACTGAAGGGCCTAGACCTCATACCATTCACCTCTACCAGTACCACGGGGTTCGCATACAAGAGGCGAATCCAAGAGCGAAATTGCGGGCCAAAACCGGCCGCAGACAAAACAGCCTCCAAATAACGATGGTCAACCCTATCGAATGCTTTGGACTGATCTAAATTGATCAGCGCGGCTTCAGTGTCGACTTTATCTAAGATCAAGCGTATCGAGTGCAAATTGTCTTGAATCGTCCTGCCCTTTACAGCACAAGTCTGTTCCGGGCTTATAAGACGAGCCAATACAAGCTGCAGTCGATTGGCTAAGATCTTGGCCAAAATCTTTAACTCTGCATTTAGCATCGTTAAGGGCCGAAAATTATCTAACCCATCCCCACCAGTTTTGCTTTTACGTAACAACTTCACAATACCCATGGTTAAGTGCTGGGGGATGGTCCCATTCCTAAACCACGAGTTAAATAAAGCAGTCAGTAAGGGAACAAAAAAGGGCGACAACCTCAAATACACCTCGTAGGGCAAACCATCGATCCCGGGAGACTTGTTAAGGCCGACCCGCCCTAAGGCTTCCCGAACTTCATCCTCTGTTATACAACCTTCGCACCTAGCCGCTTCAGTCGCCTCGAGGCGAGGAAAGTCAGCTAAATAGGGGTCGAATTGTACTAATGACAACCTGGGCTCCCTGGTAAATAGTTCCTGGAAATGAGAACGAAACGCCTCCAGAATACCTTCGTTTGTAGTCACGAGACGCCCATCCGGCAATGAGACACGGGCGATATGTCGATCGGTAGCTTGTCTACGTTCTTCTGCACGCAGTTGAGCGGCCATATTTGATGTTTCCATGGGCAATCTTTTTATCCTAGCCCTAATTACTAAAGCTTGGTG
Source organism: Sepiola atlantica (assembly GCA_963556195.1). NCBI lineage: Eukaryota > Metazoa > Mollusca > Cephalopoda > Sepiida > Sepiolidae > Sepiola > Sepiola atlantica. Next base: position 44,707 of record CAUVYP010000662.1, on the reverse strand, counting down.
TTCTTTAGTAGTCAAGGACGCCAGCTTTGCCTTAATTATGGTAACTTTAACGCTATCACCCACCTCCACCGCCCGATCTAATCTAGATTCTAGTGTCACTTTAACTGCCCTAGTTGTTAGATTGAGTCGTCTGCTAAAATCGGCAGAAAAGGACCTAATTAAATCCTTAAGACTATTCCACCTCTTATTCCCAATGATAGCCCCCGTCAATTCCCGCTGTAGGGTTAGTTCTAATTGTTCCTGGAAGCCCTTCACTTCGAACAACGAAGTGTTAAGCTTCCAGTAACCCGCTAATTTAGGCTTAGGTCTATCTAAGTTTACTCGAACCCGAACGAGTCTGTGATCCGAGTAAACTATATTATGAAAACTTGGACATTGTAATAATTCTACGTCGACTCTCCTAATTAAGAACCGGTCGAGATAACTCGAGAGCTGTCCCGAACCGGAGCCGCGCCTAGCTGTCCAAGTCCATACTCTATCACGGGGCTTCTCATTCCGGAATTTATCGATAAGATCGAACCTATCGAGGAATTCGCGAAATACTTTAGCATCCCTATCATTGTTAGTTCCCCTATCCGTGTTACGATCTAAATCAGGGTCCAAGACCGCGTTCCAGTCCCCTGCTAAAATAACCGTCCTAGATGTATTCATGAATTGATCAATCCGCCGAAAAAAGGGAGCACGCTCACTGGGGCGATTGGGCGCATAAACCCCGATGAGCCGAAATGCCTTATCCTTTATGGTAACATCCAAAACACATATCCTTCCTTCCGGATCCATGAAGCAAGGGTCACACGACACATCTAATGATTTACTTACCAGCCAGGATACACCTCTTGAGCGAGAATCGAAGTACGCTGAATAGACATAAAAACGCCTAGCCAACGCACCCAAATGGTCGCCTGAAACCAAGTGGGTTTCCTGAATACAACATACATTCACTCCAAGCTGCTGAAGATCCAGTGCAGTACGAAATTTACGTAAGTGGGCCCTCAGCCCCCGGACATTCACACTTGCTAGAAGGAGAGCCATTGAGAATATCTTAGGGTTGGGTTCCAGAAACGAACATTGACGAAGTCAGGATGCCGACGGCTCCCCCAAAAGAATGCATGGCCATCTGTTCTGTAATCTCTCCGGTGTATGAGATACCGCCAACATCCAAAGGATATGTTAGCTTTGCTATTCGGTAGAGGGATGGGTGTAACCAAACGGGGGCCCTCCCAACACAATCTTTGCTCATGCAATCTAGTTCCTCATTTTTAAAAATTGCCATAGGCTTATTTATTTTAAAAATGTTGTTTGCCTCCCCCAGCATTTGCCAAAGTCCCTTGGCCTCAGGTTTCTTTCTGATTACAGTCAGTACATGATTTGCATTGGGAAAGTTGAGGGGATCTTCTACGGTTTTACCCCCCACTTCTCTAAAGTCAAGCAACTTTTTAATTTTAGTAAGTTTATTGTTTTTTGTAACATTCATCAGGCCTTCGGAGACAACACACAAATCTTTGCCAGGCAGAAATGCCGTTTTTTTTCTTGTCCTCTCGAGTGAGGGGCTTCTATGCCTCTTCTGGGTTGCGGGGGTTGGTGGAGGAGGCATTTCTTCCATTGGGGAGGGGGAGGGTGATGGGATGGGAGAAGGCTGTTTCCTAGGGGAAGTAGGGGGAGTACTTTTAGGGGTATGCTGAGGGGAGACAAAGGGGGAAGGTCTTGGAGACATATTTTTTTTAATTGGAGACAAAGGGATAAGTTTGTATTCCCTATCTTTAATGGAGCTTGTGATTGGAGGAGGCATCGGTTTGGGGGTTGGTCTATTTTTTGATGAGGTCTTTTTGTGGGGTTTAGGGCTAGTCTGGGGGTTAATTTTTTGAGAATCTGAAATAGTGGGGGACTGTGGGCTTGAACTTTCGTGAGGGGGCATTTTCGCTTTTTCCGTCTCAAATCTTTCTTTATCTAACTTTTTTTTTAATGCCTTTGCGGCGATGTAGCTGTCTTTGCCGGGATCCTTTGAGAGCATTTCTTCTTCTCTTAATTTTTCTAAAGTTTCCCGGCCAGGTGTTTTTTTTCCAGTTGCTATAAACCATTCGCCTCCATCTGAATCGGACTCCTCCTCGCAAGATGGGGCATGAACAGGTGACTTTGGGGATGACATTGGGGGTGACGCTATTTTTTGGGTCAGTGGTACCCCCAAGTGCTGGCCGACTCTTGTTTTAGTTACCGTTGGTTTGGTATTTGTAATTACCGGCTTCCTCTGCGGGCAGTCATATGTGAGATGACCTACTTGTTCACACGTCCAACAAACTGGCTTCCTGCCAGCCACTATTACGTGTAAATTGTCCTCCCCAATTTTAATATAATACGGCATCGTATCAAAACCTTTCTTATCCAGCAGGATCTCAAAAATCCAGGTTCCTGGGTATTCGTCGAAGTTGACGCTAGTTATTTCACCGAATTTCATCAGGAAGGCCCCCAGATGTTCCCCATCTACGTGAAATGGTACATTAAAAATAGTTACCGCCGTTCGTCGTTTTCCCATGTATTCAGTTCTTAAGATATAGTCCTGAGTTATTATCTCTGTCTGTGATAGTTTTAAGCACGTTTCTTCATCAGAAAACAGTGCGTTCCAAGTATTGTAGCCGCGGCATTTAATAATACGTTGAGGTTTAAATCCAACAGTGGCCAACAATTTACAAATTAAATCAGCAGACGCACGAATCGTTTTTTTTAGTTTTTTATCCATGACAAACATAACCATACTTCTTTTTTTAATCTGTTCCAATTTTGGGAGGTCAATTAATAATCCATTATCGGTAATTAAGTGTGCATAAGTTTTAGCTTTCTCTATAAATTCTTTTACATTAATAATTATTTTTGGAGGTTTGATCCACCCAACTTCAGTCGCCTCATCATTTTCCATGTTATTAGCAGGTTGGCCTGACGTAGCCATAATGACTAATAACTTTAACAAAGGAAGAAAAAAATAAAAAAAAAATAAAAAAAATAAAAAAAAAACTTCAATAAACTTTAACGATAATAATAACAGTCCAAGGTAACGAGAAAAATAACGCACACTTACTAACAAGAAAAAGAAAATCGCCAAAGTAATATCCAAACGCAGTCTTCACTCGAGGTTGATTTTAGCTAACGTGACGTACAAGTGCTTCAATATGAGAAGTGCTTGCTGTTAATTTTTTCTCTTCTTCTTCTCTTTATTGTTGCAAGCAACTCCTCAAGTAATAGTGGGTAATTTGCATAAGTGACTTTATGCAAATTACCTTACAAAGTTGAGTACAAAAATAATTCTAACAAAACGCTTCAAAATATTTATGCAAATTAATCATTGAAGTAGATGTCTTTTGGTCTTTTTTCTGTACTGTATATATAAAGTATTTCAAAATATTGTAGCATTGATCTCAATAACAGTAAGCCGTCTTGACGGTCATGTAGCAGTGATGAATGCACATACCTTTCTCATTTAGATACATAGAGAGATTTTGATTCAAAGCACTTTTAAAATCAAGTTTCAGATTAAGAGAATACACAAAATGTTCATACTTGTTCACAGCTGTTTCAAGCAATGTTTATTTTAAGTCATACACTGAATTATAACATTTTAAACCATGACATCTTTCAGAACAATATTTTCCAAACGGAATTTTTGTAGCTGCCTTCCAAAATAATAAATGTCATATCTACGTCTAAAAAGTCACAAAATTCACTAGAAAAAGAAAATAAGACTTGAAATGTTCTAAGATCAAATACCATTATCAGAATTAATTACACATCGGAATATTATCTAATCAGAAAGAGAGAATCGGAAAAAACGCGAAAATCCACAATATTCGTTTGTTAAAATGGGAGATGACTACATTAGAGGGGGGAATGATGAATTATAAATATTTAAACTTTATATTCTTGTACGTCATTTACATTCACAAATAACAAGAGATATTCGACTCAGTTAACACTCAAACCCGTTCCCCACACTCAATAGACAATACACAGCACAACTCTCACTCGTTTTCCCTGTGGACCTGCATGATGGCTGCTTCAGACCGAGAGAAAATTATTTCAGATCTAGATTCAGCATCCACAAATTAGGCAAAATGCATCGTAATATTATGTAGCTCCAGAAAAGGTGTAGAGCAGGGTTTCTCTGAAAAAATGCAAAAAAGGAAAAAAAGAAATGTATTTTTGTTTCAAATAACATTTATTGGTAAGAATTATTTTCTTTACTTTTTACAAAAAAACGATAAAAACGTTTATTAATAATCATACAAAATTAAATATAAAATATACTTTCATAATTTGTTAAATTTAGTTGTGAGCTTTTACAAATTCAACTAAGACCAAAATATTGAATTAATTTTAAAACAAATAATTATAAGAATTACACTTTATATCTAAATTATTTATTCTTCATTAAATTGAAAAAATACTGAATTATGAGGAAGCAGAAACTGCTTATTTTTAAATACAAAAGAAAGTAGCAGATATCGGTGCAAACATTTGTTCAACATTATATTTATATTTGTATGTACTGTTTGGTTTATTTGAGAAAAAGGTGTTGGAAAAGAGTAATGGATTGTCTTAGCACGGAAACCGTTATAATGGTAGGCTCTGGCGAGTTAATTTGCATACATACAACTAATTAGTGCTCGGATATATTGGGAGGGGGCGGTTCTAAAAACAGCCACCACCCCCTTACCTCATTTAGCCCCATGTTTTGCTTTGTGAAACGCACGCGTTTGTCGTAATCCCAGTTCCCTAAAAGAAACGCACATTCCTTGTAGATTTTATAGGAAGAAATAGACACCCCAACCAATGTTACCAGTGGCCGCGTCTAATATTCTCAGTCAGATAACGAGCGTTCTATGTTATTTGACAGGTCTAAAATTCATAGGCAGTATTTTCGAAAAACACTGCCGGGGTCCGACCCGGCTGTGCTCATTCCTATCTTCATGGGAATGAATGATTATAAAATCTCGCAAAAGAAAACCCAATTATTATTAAATAAATAAAAAAATCTAGTTTACAGCAAAATATCTTTACAGTTTATTTTTCTATGAATACTCACAATTTCATTAAAGTCCAGTAATTTCTGGAATTTTTGTGTGATGTTTTAAAAACCAAGATGAGGGGTTGTTTCGGCATTCATATCAAATCAAAAGGGAAACATAATGGTTTAGATGCGTCCCTGTATTAAAAAAGAAACCATAAAACAAATAAATTCAAGTAATACTTACTTTTTTTGCACAATTTGCTTTCAACTGTTTTCAAGAAAGAAACGATTATATTAATTAAATATGTGATGAAGTGGACATTTAAGATGGCGACCGGAAAAGCTGGTTCGCAGAAAATGAAAGATGAGGAAAATTAAATAAACCATTTGGAAACAAGACCGATCTCTTTGATGAATATTATGAGTAAAATTAAGATTATTTCATTTATCGCAATATTTTAATATTTTATTGGGGAAAAGGAAAAGATGACAGACACCATCTTCCTTGAATTGATATTAGTATGTTCGTCCCTTTTCGGATTAGTCGAAATATGCAGCTGATCTAGTAGTTGACCTGGGTTCAGTTGTGGATTAGGGTATGAAATGGCTTGTTTCATTTAATCCCGTTAAGACTCAGATCGTGTCTTTCAATCGTAGGCGTGCCCCTTTTCTTCCTGAGATTCTCATGGATGGCTCTGCTCTTGAGGAGAAATCGACTCTGAAACTTATTGGTCTTTTTTTCTCATCAAATCTTTCTTGGAGTTCATACATTAGATCCATTATCGAAATTTTCGGGGTCGTTAGCGAAATTCGAATTACTTGGTAACCATGGGGATTAAAAACAGTTAAAAAGAAAACATGACAAGGGGAAAAGACAAAATAAGAGGTTCGATTGAGTTAAAATATAGCTTTATTTACATTAGAAAATGGGGCTGGCTGTTTTGATTTCCCAAAGCAAGGTTAATAACATTAAACCACAGTAACCAAGACAAAAAATAAAATAAAACTCAAGAAATGCAAAATTCACAAAACGGTAAGATCGTTGGCACAACGAAATTGGAAACAAAATAATTCATTTCTTTTTTGTTCATATAATAAAGACGAAAGAGTCTTCTTTCTCTCTCTTATTTGTTCATATAAAACATTAAATAAAGACCAAAGAAGTCTTTTTATCAATTTAACACAAGGTTCTCAAAGGGCATAAAACAATAAAATAAAACTCAAAAATATACCCGATTATATCATATTGGTTGACGAAACGTCTCCGGCAAAGTCTGGGTTAGTTTTTTTTTTAATTTTCTATTGAAATGTCCGTTTTAAATGTCCCTTTCTCTGTCTTCCTTTCATATTTTCATTCCAAAGGGCTCAATCTTTGAAATTACTTCATAAATGTTATTCGATAATCTTTTCTTCATAACGTGTCCATTATCCAGAAACGTCCTTCGTTAATCCATCCCTTCTAGGAAAGATATGTTTCTGTAAGAATAGGATCGTTCAAATATATCGTTCTTACTCTAAGAACATTTAGAAAATCATCCAAACATTTTACGTCCATTCACAAATCGGACGGATACCACTCTGAAACGAACCTCACCCTCGGCTGTCAAGCTGGTACTGAATCAAAAAGCGCGCCCCAAAACTCCAGAAGACACCGGACATGACGTCACCTCTAGACTTCATTACATCAATGATGATGCTGGAAGGAAAGCAAGGCGGATACACGACACAACCCAGACAGAAAACCTTGACCTACATTACGTGCAGTGGCAATATGTTGACCTCCCCATTTTTAATGTAAATAAAGCTATATGTTAACTCAATCGAACCTCTTATTTTGTCTTTTCTCCTTGTCATGTTTTGTTTTTAACTGTTTTTAATCCCCATGGTTACCAAGTAATTCGAATTTCGCTAACGACCCCGAAATTTCGACACCATTGCTCTTTCTGCTTCTCGTAAAGTCGATTCTCTGAGGCTATTCTCTATCTCTCTACAAATATACAATCAGCCCATGTATGAAGTACTGTTGTCATATTTGCACTGTTGAATCCTTTTCTCATTTGAGGGTTCTTGATAAGGTGGAGAAACGTATATATATAATTTGATTGTCCCTACCCTTTCTTCTTCTCTACACCCCCTCTCTCACAAACGCGATGTTGCTAGTCTCAGTCTTTTCTATAAATACTATTATGGCATGTGTTCTTCAGAATAATGTGATCTATTCTCCGTTTCTTTTGTTCCAGTTCGTTTGACTCAATGGTCTAGTGGTCTCCATCAATTCACTGTTTTGATACCTCATTGTAATACAACTTCCAATTCCAGTAGCTTTTTTATAAGAACCACATGCTTGTGGAACTCTCTTTCTGCTGACTGTTTTCCTCCTACCTATAACTTTGGTCTTTTCAAGACTAATGTCAATAGGCATCTCCTGTCTTTGCGATAACCATATTTGATCTTTTTAGCCCCTTACATCAAGTGGTTTCATGCCTTGTCTGGAGCGATTTCCATAAAAAATAAAAAAATAAATACCATATCTTGCTCGTGTTATTTTCTTCGTAGTTAACGTAGTAGATATTAGAATTCTCGAGGTAGTATTTACTATTACCGACATAAATTAGTTTAAAGGAAATACATTTGCGAAATTAGTAAAAGAAAAATGTTTGTTGCTTTACCTATCTTTTGTGACCTATTCGTTTAAAAAAAATCATATTCAATATTTAAAAAGAGTTTTAAGCAATTTAATTTGCCGTAAATAAAGATTGAGTAAAATATTCCGCGTTTAGCAACCACATGACTGGATTATTTTACAAAGCTTTTAACAAATTAAATTGCTTAAAACTACCTTTTAATATTAAATATTATTTTTAACATAAATAGATCCCATGAATAGGTGAAGCAAAACACATTATTTTCGAATAATTATTATTTACCACAAATTAAACTCTATAAAATCCCCTATTTTAAGATGGAGTAAAATTAGAGGGTTGTCAGATTTGGTCGATAAACATTTTAATCTAATGAAAAAAAGGATTATGAAAAACGATTGGATTTTTCAAAGAAGAAATGGCCGTTTAATTGCTTTTTATTTCTTATCAAATCCTAAAGTTTTTATTCCCTAACAAAACATGACTCATTATGAAGATGATACACAAAATCTAACATTATTTTTATTCCCTAACAGAACATGACTCATTATGAAGATGATACAGAAAATCTAACATTATTTTTATTCCCTAACAAAACATGACTCATTATGAAGATGATACACAAAATCTAACATTATTTTTATTCCCTAACAGAACATGACTCATTATGAAGATGATACAGAAAATCTAACATTATTTTTATTCCCTAACAAAACATGACTCATTATGAAGATGATACACAAAATCTAACATTATTTTTATTCCCTAACAGAACATGACTCATTATGAAGATGATACAGAAAATCTAACATTATTTTTATTCCCTAACAAAACATGACTCATTATGAAGATGATACACAAAATCTAACATTATTTTTATTCCCTAACAGAACATGACTCATTATGAAGATGATACAGAAAATCTAACATTATTTTTATTCCCTAACAAAACATGACTCAATATGAAGATGATACACAAAATCTAACATTATTTTTATTCCCTAACAGAACATGACTCATTATGAAGATGATACAGAAAATCTAACATTATTTTTATTCCCTAACAAAACATGACTCATTATGAAGATGATACACAAAATCTAACATTATTTTTATTCCCTAACAAAACATGACTCATTATGAAGATGATACAGAAAATCTAACATTATTTTTATTCCCTAACAAAACATGACTCATTATGAAGATGATACACAAAATCTAACATTATTTTTATTCCCTAACAAAACATGACTCATTATGAAGATGATACACAAAATCTAACATTATTTTTATTCCCTAACAAAACATGACTCATTATGAAGATGATACACACATTCTAACATTATTTTATTCCGTTTATTAAAGTAAAAGATGTTCGAACCTTTAATATGAAAAGCATATTTTGGTACTTGTACAGAGAAGCGTACATATTTAAAAAAGCTAAAAATCGCAATTCCAATTACATTAACCGGAAAACTCTTTGATATACTTATGTATCAAGCAAAAATAAGTTTGTACACCAGAAATTAGCAAAAACTATCAAGTAGAATTGTAATAAAAAATAAAAATTCGTTATATCGTTTAATCGGGTTCGACCATTGATTCGAGCACAAAACATGAAATACAGGGGAGATAACACAGTCCGTCATTTTTAAAACATTATAAATCACATAGTTCATATATTGTTTGCATACCTTAGATTTCTCCCTCGCCGTGTAGAGAGTCGTGTCGTCTAGTGGATGAATTATTTCTTCCTTCCCTCCAGCCGTGAACCACGCCGCCCGTTGTTTGCAACAAAAACCCCATGACACACTCCGAAGACTAACAATCCTCTTAACTTTCAATTCCTTTTATTACAAGCGTTGTTATCTATCGGCCTGGGCCATTCACTACGTCGAGAGAGAGAGAGAGGGGGGAGAGCAAATCACTACTTAATCGTAGTACTTAACAATTATTTTCTTAACCATTCATAGAGGGGGTTAAGGATATCTCTCGCTTGTATTTTCTTAGGGAAATATTTCCCTTATATCAAATTGCTGACTACATCAAAATCATGTCTGATAGGTTCGCCTCCAAAACCCAGACTGACGAAACTCGCTTCTCACGAAGAACGAGTGACGGTGTGCAGTATATGTTCTTTTGTCATGAGACCATCATCCAAGGGCATACATTGTTTAGGGACCTGGTAGGTTTTTAGTTTCTGTTCTTTTGTCATGAGAGCATGTTTCTAGGGAATATATTCTTTGGGTTGCTTGTGGTTGTGTAGTATCTGTTCTTTTGTCATGATTCCATCTTTTTAGAGAATACATTCTGTGGGGGCCTAGTTGTTGTGTAGTATCTGTGTTTTTGTCATGATACCATCTTTTTAGGGAATACATTCGTTGGGAGGCTGGTTGTTTTGTGTTATCATTTATTTTGTCATGAGACCATCTTTTTAGAGACTACATTCTTTGATGGGCAGTATTTGTTCTTTTGTCATGAGACCATCTTCCAAGGGACTATATTCTTTGGTGGGCTGGTGGTATTGTAGTATATGTTCTTTTGTAATGAGACACTCTTTTTACTAAATACATTCTTTGGGGGCTGCTGGTTGTGTAGTTCTGATCTTTTGTCATGAGACCATCTACACAGAACTACATTCCTGGGGAGTGATGTAGTATCTGTTCTTTTGTCATGAGACCATCTTCCTAATGTCTACATGATTTGGGAGGTGGTTGCCTTGTAGTGTCTATTTTTGTCATGAGACCATCTCTCTATGGAATACATTCTTTAGGGGGTGTATTATCTGTTGTTTTGTTATGAGACCATCTTCCTAAAGACTGCATCCTTTTGGGGGGTTGTTTAGTACTTGTTCTTTTGCCATTAGGCCGATTTACTAGGGAATACATTCCTTGGGGGCTGGTGGTTGTGTTGTATCTGTTCTTTTGTCATGAAACCATCATTCAAGAGAATACAATCTTTGTGGGGCTGGTGGTTGTGTAGTATCTGTTTTTGTTGTAATGAGAACATCTTTCTTTGAGGGGGGTTGTTTATTATCTGTTATTTTCTCATGAGACCGATTTTTTAAGGGAATACATTCTTTCGGGGGCTGGTGTTTGTGTAGTATCTTTTTTTTTCATGAGACTATCTTCCCAGGGAATACATTCTTTGGGGGCTGGTGTGTAGTATCTGTTCTTTTGTCATGAGAACATCTTCCCAGGGAATACATTCTTTTGGAGGTGGGCTGGTGGTTGTGTAGTGTCTGTATCTTTTGTCATGAGACCATCTTCCTCGAGACTACATTCTTTGGGGGGGCTGGTGGTTTTGTAGTATCTGCACTCTTGTCATAGGAGACTCTTTTTGAATAATACATTATATGGAGTGCTGGTGGTTGTGTAGTATCTGTTCTTTTGTCAAGAAACCATTTTTCTAGGATTACATTCTTGGGGGTGCGGCAGGTTATATTGTAGTATCTATTGTGTGGCAATGATACTATACATTATCTTCTGCTTTTATCGGGAGATCTTCTCAGGTACTACCTTCCCTAGTTTTGAAAGGGTATTGTAGTATCGTTTTTGTTGTCATGATACAATGCTACTAAACATTAACTTTTCTTTTTAGAATTAGTGTAGTAAATCTTTGTTATTTCCTCCTAATTATGGGATCAGTGTATTTAGTTCGTTCATCATATCATCCTACCGAGCAATATGCTACCGGAGGTCCCATATGTTTGCTAGTAATATATATATATATATATATATATATATATATATATATATATATATATATATATATATATATATATATCCGATTTTTTATGAGTTTATTAACAACGTGATGACTGTTAGTCTCTTTTTTCTCCATTTCTTTGTCTGTGTGAATAAAATTACATGATTCATCCTTTGTCGTTCCAGTCTGGTGACTTCGGGTTTTCCCCGGTTATTTAACAATATATATTTACACCCACACCCACACACGCACACACACACACACCCACACCCCCCCCCACACACACACACACACACACACACACACATATATATATATATATATATATATATATATATATATATATATATATATGACAGGTAAAATTAATTCTGAAGATGGAGGAGTGTTGCACCACTTTTATGCCCGTTACACATTTAAGATTAACATATAATGCTACCACAACTTATGTCTAGAAAACTTATTTCAATCTTCATAATAATCTATTACTTGATTTTAATTCTAGCAAAATATTACTAGATAGTATTGTTTATAGCATAGTACCCAAGTTTTGGGGGCAATTAAAAATTGAGAGCTGTGCAACAAAGTACCCATACAAATTAGAGGTTTCTTCTAGCCCCGATGGATAGTACCAATAAAAATAATTAAATGGTTCTAACCCGGATGATTTTACGTTTATTTTAACTTCTTCATTTAAGAGTTATTTTCTTTCTATTTTAATTCGTTCCCCTGATTTTAAACATCTTTTTCACTGATATTTCTGATTTGAAAAGAGATTGATAGTTCTTAGGAGAATCAGCATTTATAATTTTATGATGCATTGTATGACTTCATATAAATGTTGCTTTGATACTTGCCAAATAGTTTTCTTTATTTTTCTTCGTATCTAATTAATTTCTGTTTAAAAATAATATTTCTACTTTCTCGTGCATCTTAAAATACTTCAAGTTAATACGAGACTTTGCGAAATAAAGTTGTTAAAAAAGAACGAAGTCTCTCGATGTGTCTTTGAGAAGAAAAAGAAGACTGACTGATCTGAATGGGAATCCACCAGTCTTTCCTCCTTTTTCTATAAATAAAGAGAATCTTATAGAAGAACTGACAAAGTTTGCAGGTCAAATGTGACCGAAAGGTCAGACCGGGTGAATGCCACATGAATTCGTAGCTAAGTTCTCGTTTTACTTTTTTGTTATTTTATTTACTTACTTAATATTTTTTTTTTTTTTTTACTGTACGACGTTTGGGGAAATAAAGTTGTTAAAATGAAAATTTGTGTCTTTAATATCAATGAATAGTGAAATCAAAAACAGATTGGTATTCTTACCATGCTTTAAACTTACCCTCTTTCTACCTATTATCTAAGGTAAACCTATCTTCAATTTGTTTTATTTCGGGGGGAAAAGACAGCAACATTTATTCTAAGTAGAAACTTATAATTCTTATCTATCCAAGTGAGGGCGCAGAAATACATCCTTAGTATCTAGGCCCGGGATTACCCATAAAAGAGAAGGAACACTCTAATATAAACCATGTGCTACTGACTTCATACGCCATGGCACCGAACCACTGGAGGAGGGAGGCCTCCTTAATCCTAGTCAACAACCTCCCTAAAGCTGGATACACGAATGAAATATCCGGTTTGCAAACTTAAATAGTCTAAGAAGTAGATAGGCTCTGCTTATCACTCAGCATTTGCGTTCGTTCTGTGTCAATTCGGCGCAGAGGTACCATCACAGAGAGGCCTTAAAGATACCCAGTTCTTGGTCTTGTTTCCTGACTAGGACAAGGAACGACGTCCCACCATCTCTTTCCTTCCATCTGGGAAACTGGGCGGCACTTGCTCTTAACTTAGTTTCACATGATTAGTATATGCCGCCCTTGTCTGACAAGTTAAGGGTACAGGTTTGACTGATTGTCTGGCTGCTGTTTCCGACTGGTGATACAGGACCCCTAACTCTTAGGGAGCGCTAAGAGCAGCTGCACTATCAACAGTTGTATAATATCGAGATAACTGTAGTGCCATGTCGCGTGTGGAATCGAACCCTACGCTTATCTCAGGTGGGCTATACCGAGGCAACAATCTCATAGATGAAGATTCCCTTATGTTCTAATTGTGTCAACATTGTCTTCTGGCGCTAAACATACACCCACTTTGTCTATTATAAATATAAATGACTATGACAATAAAAACGATCAAACTAGACGCTCCCCTAAAAAAAACAATCAAATCGCATCCTTTCTTAAAGCTCTCTTACAGAAATATCCGAGGGCTTAGGACTAAACCTCAAGGATGTAGAATCATTTCTTCTAGTAAACTACCCAGATATCCTAGCACTAAGCGAAACTAACCTACACTGCCCAATCTTTTCTAATCAATTTTACATGATTGAATACCTTCATCTCTTCCGTAAGGATTCGGATAAACATATGCACGGAATATTCGTAACACCCTTCCGTTGACTAGAGACCATAGTCTTGGATCAGATGATCAGGCCTACATGTGTTTTCGATTAGATTTACAATAGAGCCTAAGGTATTAATACTTCATCTACCTTTCTCCTTAGACGCAGAACTGCCCCCTCCTCAACTGTGTCTAAGATAGTATTGATTCAGCATTCTCTTTAGATCCGTTCTCAAATACATATATTTGATGATTTTATTGTCAACACTAAGCTGGCTTTGTTTCAGGAGCTATACAGACACAGCTAGTAACATCATGAATAGTTTCTTTATTGCACATTCCATTTCACAATCTTCACTTTTCCGACCAGCTTCCCCGATCGTAAGGATCAGCAAGACTCACTTTCGATCTATTCTTAACGGAACTGCCTGAAGCTTGTGTAACGAATGTTCATATCATACAGCGATCACATTGTGATAATGATCGATATCACCCTAAACTTTCGATCCCAAGCTGAGGTACCGTTGATCAAAACGACTAAATTACTACAAACGGGATGCTTGTGAATCCATCAGAGATCACATCAGAGACGCTAAACCCCATGGAATTGCATATTATCTCTCCCTGCTGAGCATTGTGCAAATTAGACAACTGAATGAGTCAAAGTAGGCATTGAAGCACATGCCCCCGTGCGAAATTCAATGGTCTACTTCAACCTGGACACCTGTATTCCACCATCGATTCAACCGCAATACTAATCTGATGCAAATAGACAAACATTTGTAGCATCATGAAATCATTACGAGAGTGAAACTACTGAAGATAATAGAAGGTATACCGAGATAAATACAAAACGCATTGAGTCACAGAAATTAGGAACTCGCAATTTCTGGAAAATCTATTAAAGTGTTGTGAATAATGGGAAATCAACAATTCACCCGCTATCCAACAACATCGATGTCGCCTGCACGGCAGCTTTCCCAGCGGTTTGTCTTGAACTCTACCTTCTACTCCACTACTGACGGAGATGATATACACGTATTGATTCTTCTTTGTGGTGCAAATTCCAGTGCAGATTAAGGGGTTTTAAAAGGGAATAAAAATGAGTACGGCAACTATCGAGGCATCTCTCTTTTGAATGGGACAGGAAATGTATTTACCAGAATCCTGTTGGATTGTCCGAATGTTAAACTCTATCCTTTTGTGATTTTGGACGTCGGTGTGGCCGTAGACGGGGTAAGGGTACCACTTATATGATCGTTACGGCGCATTAACTGCAGACACAGTGTATTGAACATCGTCCAAGTCTATATCATATCTTTGTTGTTCTAATGAAAGCGTTCGATAAAGTTAATCATGTGCGCTGTGGAAGTTCCTGGGTAAGATGGGATGTCCTTATGACTTTGTTAGACTTCTTCGTGAGTTGCACGACAATATGGAAGCACGTGTCAACTGCAATTGTGTCCTCTCAGAACCCGTTGCAGTGTAAAATAGTGTAACACAGGTTGATATAGCTGCACCTACTTTATTTTCTATCTACTTTGCTGTAACTCTGTCATTGGCTTTCGATAACTGTGGCAAATATATGTATCTTTGATTTCGCACTTTGGGTCAGCTGTATAACCTACAGTGTTTTAGGACTTTGTCAAAGAAGTTATCTACTGGTTTAGGGACTTACGCTATGCAGACGAGGTGGATCTCGTAGGTCACTCGCAGTCATATGCAGGATTTCATAGATCGTTTAGCATGGGCGTGTAAAATTATGGGTCTCACAACAAGCTTGACAAAGGCTATGTTTGTTTCGGCTCCTGGCAACCCATATTAGGAACCTGAAATATTTATTGAAGGCAACAGACTGTCTGTGGTACATCTGTTTATATATATGGGTGGTGTAACTTCAAGTATATAGAGTTCGGTAGACGCATTGAACAGGTTAGTTTTGTTTTTAGTTGTTTTGAAAAGCGGTGTCTATACTACATGAAGCAAGGTGAAAACAAAGATCTCTATGTATGATGCTTGTGTTGTAACAAATTTATTATATGCTTCTAAGACATGGGCCACTAAAAGACTTCATATTCGCCTTTTAGAACTTTCACATGAGAACTGCTTTAGCCACTTGCTAAACATCCGTTAGAATAGCTTCAGACCTGACACCGAAGTATTAGAGCAAACTGCTGTTCTAAGCATTTAGTCTCGTATAAGTAAACACATCAAACTCGAGTTTTTTCTTTGTTGTTTTCAGTAAAGCAACACCAACAAAACAGGTCCATATTTGTTCATAAGAAAATAAAATTAATTCATTCTATTGCATATTATATGGGGACCAATGTTTGGCAAGGGGTTTTCTTCTGTGTAACTAAAACCAAACGGGGTTTCCATGAACAGTTTCTTTTCAAGAATTTCTCATCTGTGGAACATGTTACACAAGACTACTTTCCTAGGGGCTACAACATGGCCTTCTTCGAATCTAATATCAATAAAGACTTGTCATAAACTGTCATAAGTCTTCAAATGTTATTCATTCTATTCGTTATTTTCAATCGTCTCATGATATTCTTCATAATTCAACTGACAAATTATGCATCTCATTAACTTTTATCTTCGAGTGGTTTTAGTCTTGATAAATGGTTACTTATTAGTAAATCAAATAAATTTTAAAATCTTACTTAGAGACATCTTGATGCTTCCAATAAAGGGCGCTTCCGGCATTTCAAACTGAAGCGTGACTGACTGATAGACAAAACCTCTCGTAAAAATGCGAAAATGGAACTAAATTTAAAATTAACGCCAAAAAGTTTTTCAGCTGAAACCAAAAAGTTTAAATCTTAATTTGTGTGACTTAAATAAAAAAAATATTAAAAAATGTCGTGCTCATATGAACAAATGATATAGCAATCATTATGATAATAAGAAACACCATATTTACTCCAGTGACAAACATTTCGATATCTAAAACTCTGCTGACCCTACCCAGCGTTACCTGCCAGTCTTTTTACTAGCATTTGCTTTTTTGTCTAGTTAAACTATGACATTCCTCTTCCCTCTTCTGATCTTTTGACGTCAAGTCGGTCAGTATCAACCTTCAGATGCATTGTGCATGCTCATTAGTGTCTTAGTTTTCTTGTCTGAAATTCTCTCCAGTCCGTCCAGATATTTGTTTCTGTTATTAGGTTTCTACTTTCTAATTTGTTTTAGAAGAGTTTTCTTGTATTTCTCAGGCTGTTTGCGGTCCGGTTGTTCTCTTCTTAGTCTTCATCTTTTTTTGCTAAAACTGTATTTGATTGTGTTCAAAAGTCATCTTTTTTGTACTGTGCAGATTCTTTTATGTCTGTATTGTCTTAGTATTCCCTCATTTTATAATATATTTTGTTTTAGTTCTTTACGTTTTTTGTTTTACCTTTCTTCCCCTTAGTCAATCTTATCCGCCACCTTGATTTTATCTGTATTGTCTTAGTATTCCCTCATTTTATACTATATTTTGTTTTAATTCTTCATGCATCTTGTTTAGCTTTTCTTCTCTTTTGTCAATAACATTCTCTCTCTTTCATTTTTATATGTATTGTTTTAGTATCGTCTCATTTTATATCATATTTTGTTTTAGTTCGTCATATTTCTTGTTTAGCCTTTTTTCTCTTTTGCCAGTCATATTTTCCCTCTTCCATTTTTTTCTGTATTGCCTTAGTATTTCTTCATTTTATATTTTGTTTTAGTTATTCATGCTATTGTACTTTATTGTCAATCATATATATCCTCTTCCAGTTCTATCTGTGTTGTCTTAGTATTCCCTAATTTTATATTTTATTCTGTTTTAGTTCTTCATGTTTCTTGTTTAGCGTTCCTTCCTTTTTGGCAATCATATTCTACCTCTCCATTATTAAATCGGTTATTTAATGCGAATTAATTAATGCGAATTAATTCACATTAAAGACCCGATTTAATAACAGGCAGAGTTATTATTTTCTTCTGGTGTTTATTATTTTTCACAAAGGGAAGTTTCTTTTCCCAAAATATTAAATTTAATTATTTGTAATAATTATCCGGATAACACACACAAACAGCTGACACCACACTTGCTGCTATGTAAGATTTAAAGAAAAAAATAAATAGTAAGTCCCATTTCGAATTCGATTTATTATTGTTGTTCCTTCCAGCTTACATCCTACCCGTGACTTTGCATTGCCCAAAGCCTTTTAAAACCATACTACTACTATTCCCAGCAATGCTTCAAGCAAACTACGATTCTCTATTATATATATATATATATATATATATATATATATATATATATATATATATATATATATATATTAATATTAAATTAAAGATAAGCGATGTATCATTAGATAATACACATCTCAATATATTTTCTATTTAGTTTTCGTCTTTTTATTTTAGTATAGGTTCCTTTAGTCTTCTGGCACCATTTTGTTATATATATATATATATATATATATATATATATATATATATATATATATATATATATATATATATATATATCGTTGTAATTGATATATATATACATATATATACGTGGGTTACGTGTATATATATAGTTTACTATTTATTATGTGTGTATATTTTACGTGCGCATATGTGTATAACATATATGCACACATATTGTGTATTAGTGTGTGTTAATAGTATATGTTACGCGTGTACATTTCTGGTTTATTTATGTATATAAACGTTGTGTATATTAGTTTACTATTTATCATGTGTGTGTGTATTACGTTATATATATAAATTATATATCGTTGTAATTGATATATATATATATATATGTATGTATATATATATATATATATATATATATATATATATATATATATATATATATATATATATATATGTATATATATATCAATTACAACGCTACATAAATTTAGTCTTCTATCGATACCATGAGTTTCAGGAAAACATGTGAAGGTCCCACCGCCTGGTTAAATACGCCGAATGTAAGCGATTCTTAAGTCGATGCTTTCACAATTAAAGCATCGATTGATCGGTATTTTAAGCTCTTTCAAATAAGTTAGATGCTAAAGGTTTATAGAGAAAAGAATTGCTATACATCAAATTTTGTTTCATATTACGTCATACATTTTTTTTGAAAAGTTGCGCACGTTAGCGTCAATAATATGTATGTGTTTGGCATAATCCTAAACTATAGAACTTTTATTATGAATTATGAAATCTGTATTTTAGGCAACATGGTGAGAAACGAATCACATAATTTATATTTTGTAAACTTTAAAATTTAGGGATGCCTGCGAATTATAACCATACCAAAGAGCATTAAAATGTAAAATTAATGCTATATTTATTGCTTATACCCGTCCTGGAACGGGTATTCTGCTAGTATATATATATATATATATATATATATATATATATATATATATATATATATATATATATATATATATATATATATATATAATTTATTTAGATACTGTATATTACATACTTCAGCAATGTACCGCGGTTTCATCCAAAAGGGCAGATTTAGACATCTTTAGTAAATCTTCGTGCCCAGTGGAATCATCGGCAAGCTGACATTATTGTAGGCACGCCTGACAGGGAATGGCGTCAACAATGACAGAAAAAACGGTGCATCTTCATTTTATTCCCTAGGAGGTTTTATTTATTATTTATTTATCTGTTAGCAAGTTTTATTTATTTATTCATTTAATTATCTGTTCTTTTGTAATGTTATTATTATACCTGAAAAAATACGAAAGGGGTGGCTGCATAGTTTACCGTTTGGGCCTGTGAAACTAGTATGCTTTTTTGTTGTCGTTTTTGGGAATAAAGTTATGTATCCTTAAGTTTCCTTAACCCCTGATCCCCCCACCCGCCCACGCTTCATACAATCCATATAATAGATTCTCAAATCACTCGCCCACCCCTGTATTAATGCAGATGAATGTACAGGCGTACGTATACGTCCAGATGTGTGTACAAGCATGTATGCGAGTGCGCGTGTGTATGTATAGGATTAATAAATAGAAAATATAAAATAAAATAAAATAATATTCATTAAAATAAAATAAAATAATATTAATAAAATTAATAAAATTAATAAAAGATTAAATTGAAAACACAAAAAATAAAAAATATTAAATTAATAACCCCCCGTATATGTGAGGGAAGATGTGTGTACATGCACGCATGTGCAGATGTGTATAGTTTATTTGCCGGTGCGCATGGACGAGTGAAATAACAAGATGAGGAATTTAATGAATTTACACTAAATATAAACACAAATATAATATTAATATTATTAACACACCATTAATAAAGAGACTAAATTTATACCACTCAAACGGAAATAACAGATAGTACCCATCATTCCATTTATAACTATTTTTTGGTCTGTTTTTGTGTTTTTCGTTTTTTTTTTGTTTTTGTTTTTCAACACTACTGGTTATAAACGGGACATATATGATTTCCTACTATATATCGGTTTCACCGGGGGTGAGTTCAAAGATTGATTCAGAAATCACATGAGTTCCTTCATGGGAGGCCAAAGGGAAGACATAGATAGGCCTAACACTTCTGTTGGCCGTTTTGTGAGAAACCTCATTGCTAGGCAAGACCCTTTCGAACTAAAATGGTCCATTTTAGGGAGGGCTAACAAATATAAACCGAACAAAAGGAAGAGATGCAACCTATGTGCATTGGAGTCGTACCACATCATGACATCTAGAGATAATTTACTGAACGCTAGGCAGGAAATATTACAATGCTGTCTGCATAGAAACCGTTACCTGTTATCAAGCCTAACACCTGGATAGGAGGGGAATTGGGGGAAGCATAAACTTACAGCAGAGATAGGCAGGATGGACCCTTTTTGGGGCCATCCAGGGCAATAATTAGTGTATAATATAGAGAATGAGAATTAGTAACACGTACTTATGCTAAGATATGTCTTGATTCGATTATTAGCGGAGGCTCGGGACTTAGGTTGGGGGTGATAAGGTAGGAATATTCTATCGGAATAAGGCCCATTGATAGCCAACTATAGTAAATACTTATTCAGCAGAATAGAGGGGGGAAATTTTGTTACATATAAAAAGATAGTGGAATAATAAATAATAAATCACAATTTATTCTCAGAAAAAGATATATTATACGAAATGCATTGGGAATTTCAAGTAATTTCAAGTGAAAAATAAGAAATAGCAACCTGGATGCTATCACTATTTACTTAAATTAGGTTAAATTAAATTAGTTTTTAATTAGATTAAATTCAATAAAACAATGGGTGGCAGGAAAGGGGGAAAAATAATTAAGGAAAAAATAATTAAAAAAACATGACTGCCGACACGGACTTAATTTCTAAAAATAGAAACAATTAGATTTTTATAAAAAGTATTTTGTACAGGATTTTAAATTAGTAATAACGAAGTCTCCCGTCATTTAACGAGTTAGAGTGATATTTTCCCGTAAAGTTGGCAAAAAGAACCCCGTCCATTAAAAAAAGTTTTTTTAAAATAGAAAATAGATTTCTGAAAACGATATTCCGTAGTAATATTTATTTATGGAATGTAGAATAATATTCTCCACAGAGGCACAGCCGTTAAGGAAATTGTTTAAATTATTTAAAAGAATAACTAGATTTTTGTAGAAAACTTTTTTATAATAACATTTTATTTTTGTTATATGAATATTTTTTTAAAAACAAATTCTGCGGGATAGGCTTTTTTCGCTTCGTGTTTAACGATAATTATTCGGCAGTTAATTAAATGAAGGATATTTTCCCAAAATGTAAAATGACGTCCCAGACACTAGATTTTCTATAAAGAATAGTTTTAATAATAACATTTTTTTAGAAACAGTAGTTTGAATAAATAGTTTCTATCTACTAATTAAGATTTTTTCTTAATATTAAGGAGAGTTTCTGCGAGATTGACGTTCAACTCGTCGTGTGTTTGTTTCGAAGGGTAAGAACTCAGCCCTTGAAATAAGGCTCTTCGAACCCGGACGAACATTTATGTTGATTTTTCTTTGTGAGAAGTTGGATTTAGAATTCTCATAGTATCATTAGATTGGAATGGTAACTTGTGAGCGGTATCTTGAATGATTTAGTTCTTTTGGGGTTTTTTTTGGGGGGGGGGGGATTTATTCATCATTGTGCCGGCCGACGTGAAAGTGTATTATCGCACATGGTTCCGTTTTTTTTTCTTTTTTAAATGTATTTGGGACCGATTATTTGCTTGTTGGCTTGGTGGGAGAAATAATGCACGAGCTACTTTTCTAAGACTTTTTCTAGGACTTTCTTTTTTATCGTTGTTCTTCCTTGTTTTTTATTTTTGACTTTTATTTTTATTTTTGTTTTTTTCCTCTTCTCTTCTTAAGTGAACTCAACTATTGCAACGCCACATTGTGTATTGTCGGCAGTTGAAACCCATATTCCAGACATTATTTTCCCTGATGATCTGCCAGGCAGGTGCCTGCTTGGTAGTGAAACACGTGTAGGAAAAAACATTTAATTTTGAATAAATAATATTTGTAAGAAAAAATATCTTTAATGGTGATCATTGGTGTCCTGAAAGGAATGCTTTGGTAAGCATTCATAAAATCACACACACACACACACATATATATATATATATATATATATATATATATATATATATATATATATATATATATATATATATATATATATATATATTTATACATATATATATATATTAGAGGTGAAAGATGAGAATAACAATTGTAAAGATACAATATATATTAGAACATCAAAAGTTAAGAGCAATCATATCCTTAATCCATGGACTTTCAAAGATAAAATCTTCTCATCAGAGGATAGGGAAAAGCCGACAATGTAATTGTAAATATTATCGGGAACATTTAACTTTGAGAATTTTACATAAAATAAAACAAAATAAGGGCCAAAAGGTAAAGAGTCTTATGTTGAGATGAGAGCGTTAAGTCAGGGTGGATGATATCCAAAAACACGTCAAAACAAAAATAAAAACAGCTGTTATTTTGGAAATGAATGTTTGAAAAAGAACAATACTCAAATTGTTAAGGAATCCAAATATCTTTGCAAGAATCTGGTGGTCCGACAGCAATTCGTAACGTCCATTTTATCCTGTCTGTGCATTAGGTTGGTGCTGGAATTATCCGTTCCGTAGGGTTCAGGTAGATTTTTATCTGTTAGAGTTCGGTATATATCAAAGTTAATATATATTTAATTCAACATTTTAATATTAAATATATATATATATATGTATATATATATATATATATATATATATATATATATATATATATATATAATCATATTTGCATAACTTACTACCTAGCGCTAATCACGTATTGAGCAGTGCAAATACTGAAAATCTATACATATATTATATCTCATTATTATATCATATGTTTATACATGAAATATAATATATATGTTGCTTACAAGCGATTAGCTGTAACTAAACAATCCCCCCTACCCTAATCCCAGCATCAGCCATAGTTCCCTTCACTTAACTTTCTCTTCCAATTTCCAACTTCCCTAATTTTACACTCCTCTCCCAATTTTTTTAACCCGATCGCGTCTTCGACCAGAAAATTCTCTCTCATTCCTTACATTCGATCGAAGTTACTAACACGTTCCACGGCCTACTTGACATATATACAACATTTTAAACTCAACTTTTAAAATATTAATTCATTCGTGGTCCACGGAAGTATTTTAAAATGACCCTAATTCTTAAAATTACATCCTAATAAGAACTTTTTATCTACAGTTGAACTGAACATCTTTCTATTGGATTTACTACATGTTGAATATTTTTAACGAAGTCTCCACGGAATCCTTTTTCCATCTTTAAATCTTCCGTCGTCGAACATTTTATATGCACACACTCTTACTTTCCATTACTTTATATGGTTTCTTAAATTTTAAAAAAATTGAATTTTGGCTATTCCTCTGCCAACTTATTGTTGTGGGGTACAAATCACCCCTATTGAAGAACTAATAGAAGCAACCATCTATAATAAATACCATGGTTGCATAGACTCAACAGAGGACATTCCTATCATGTTTTACCGCGAGTGTAGGAATCTGGTCATCTCCTACCACATTTAGTGGCGTTACTGTATTGCTATGATATAAATACATTGTATATTTTAACCTGTCATAATTTGCGGTTGTTATCTTTGTGACCCCTAGCACGGGTCTACAACACTTATCCATCGATGTAATTCCTCTGATGATAAGATATTAATCCTTGAAAAGCCTGGCTTAAGGAAAGAAAAATAAACATGTTTGTTATCGAATACGTTTTGCTATGAACATACGAAGATGAAATAGATTTGTCATCCGCACATCTCTATTTCCCTTCCTTCATTTATCTTTATAATTGCTCTATCCTGTATATTGCGATTAAATCATTTCACTATAGGTTCAATTCTCTAAAAGTATACTTTTAGTCTCATATTCTATTTTATAATATATATATATATATATATATATATATATATATATATATATATATATATTTTAACATATCATTTATATATATTAACATATAATATATATGGTACATGTATTATATTAGTTTATGTAGATGTGAATTCGTTAAATTCCAGTGTTTATAAAAAGTGCTCAATAACAAGTAGAGCTGTTCTTTAGTATATATTTTTACGTTATTTTACTCGTTGGCATTTTCAATTCGTTTCTGTTTTTCTATTTTCTGAACAGAAATATAAAAAATAACAAAATAACAAAATAGAAAGATTGAAAATGCCAACGATTAAGAAACGTAATTTGATACTAAGCTTGACTGTTGAATTACAAACAAATGCCATCCTATAAATATTGTACTATAGAAGCATGATCTCAAATATCATTTAAATTTTTAGTTTTTGGTCTGAAGAGCTTGACCCTCTATGAAGAATACAAACGAAACATGTATGCACATATGTAACCAACAATGTTTGTATAAATAAAAATGTATACAATATATATATATATATGTCTGTACATAAAATATAATATATATATAAACATATAATATATCTATATAATGTGTATATATGAAATAATATATATATATATATATATATATATATATATATATATATATATCACTTTGAATTTCAAGCGGTAACTTTTTTCTTTTCAAAATTCTTTTTCTTTTGAAATATAAAGAATGCTTCTATTTATATAAGTTATTCTTGCGTCATGTTATGTACACGCCGACTTATTATTATTCCAATGCAAGCTGAAAGGTGTCAAACTTGAAAGACGAGTTTATTTGTTATACATAGTCAAACCTTAAATTTTATACCAAATTTGAATAACAATTATGTAAAAAATTGAAAATAAATTCTCAATAAGTTCATAAAATATCACATTTATAAATTAATATTAACATTTCTCAAATTAAATAACCACTTCCCCCACTTGGTGAAAAAAAATATGTAATATTTTGTTATTAAAAAAATTGAAGTCTTTTGATTAACAAAATATTAATATTTAGGCTATCTTTATTAAATAATTCTCAACATTTTAAAACTGATGCTGTTTTGATATTATTTTGAAAGTATGGAAGCTTGAAAGTGTCATTACGTCCTTTGTTTGTGAACAAATGATTAAGTAAGGGGTCACTGAGAAGAAGACTACATTAAAATGTCCGTTCAAAAACCCAATCAATATTAAAGATTTATTATTTTGAAAGTATGGAAGCTTGAAAGTGTCATTACGTCCTTTTGTTTGTGAACACATGATTGAGTAAGGGGTCACTGAGAAGAAGACTACATTAAAATGTCCGTTCAAAAACCCAATCAATATTAAAGATTTATTATTTTGAAAGTATGGAAGCTTGAAAGTGTCATTACGTCCTTTTGTTTGTGAACACATGATTGAGTAAGGGGTCACTGAGAAGAAGACTACATTAAAATGTCCGTTTAAAAAAACTATCAATATTAAAGATTTATTATTTTGAAAGTATGGAAGCTTGAAAGTGTCATTACGTCCTTTTGGTTGTGAACAAATGATTGAGTAAGGGGTCACTGAGAAGAAGACTACATTAAAATGTCCGTTTAAAAACACAATCAATATTAAAGAATTATTATTTTGAAAGTATGGAAGCTTGAAAGTGTCATTACGTCCTTTTGTTAGTGAACACGTGATTAAAAAAGGGGCCACAGAGCAGAAGACAACATTAAAATGTTCGTTAAAATATCAATCAATATTAAAGAATTATTATTTTGAAAGTATGGAAGCTTGAAAGTGTGATAACGTCTTTTGTTTGGGTACACATGTTTGAAAAAGAGACTTTGGCCCGACTGATTTATTATTGTTCGATCCCAACCAACCTCTAAGATATTTTCTACATTTCGAGGGTAGGGAGGGGACGAGTGGGAATTCTATATATTAATTCGATAGCGTGTGTGTTCGTATGTCAAGCTTACATAAAAAACTCAGCATATGCATGTCGCACCTAGATTTCGAAAAGCATTCAAGTCACTTAATTGTTGTAGTAATTTCAAGTATTTCCCTTTGGCGCAACGGTTAGGGACGTAGGATTTTGACGTCGGCCCGACCGGTTTATCGTTCGATCCTAACTAACCTCTAAGATTATTTTTCTACATCGAAAGGGGAAGAGGTAGGTAGGGAGAGGACGACCTGGAAGACACATATTAATATGATAGCGTGTGTGTTATTTTGTGTGTTACACTTACATAAAAAGCAACGACTTTCCGAATCATTGTATGCTACTCATGAATTGCAGCTCAATTTAATTCAATCTAAAGCATTTACAAAGTAAGGTTTAGTCGTCGAAATCGAAATCAGTGGATCGATCAAATCGAGAAAAAAGTGTGACGGAGGGAGGGAGGGACGGACGGACGACACGAAACCGCTTTTATTTATTAAACACAATCCTCTGGAATTTGTTATAAGTTAGGAACAAAATAATTAGTATTATCATTACGTGTAATTTACACGGGTCCCGCTAGTCAGTATTAAAGATTTATTATTTTGAAAAAGGAGCAATATAGCAGAAGACAACATTAAAATATTCGTTCAAAATACAATCAATATTAAAGAATTATTATTTTGAAAGTATGGAAGCTTGAAAGTGTCCGACCTTTTGTTTATGAACACATGATTGAAAACTGGGCCACAGAGCAGTAGACTACATTAAAATGTCCGTTCAAAAACCCAATCAATATTAAAGAATTATCATTTTGAAAGTATGGAAGCTTGAAAGTGTCATTACGTCCTTTTGTTTGTGAACACGTGATTAAAAAACGGGCCACATAAATAAAGACTGAACTAAGTATTTGAATTGTTTATTTAAAAAGATAAACAGTATTCACAAAACTATTAATTTTTATTTTCTTGTGAAAAAATTATACGAGTGTGACCTTTTATAATTTTGATTCGAATAAATATCGTAAATATAAAATCTCCTCATACAATGTATGGAATTTTGTCATCGAAATAAAGTTCTATTATCGCACGTGGAAATGTAGGAATATTCCTCTTTAATAAGAGCTTAAATTCAAAATAGAGCGATAGCTTCTGGAGAGAAGGAACGCAAACCGTGTATAAAAGTAAACAATTTTATTTAGTCATATAATGAATAATGATACACAGCTGAAATCATTTTCACAGAAAGGAGAGTGTTTGCGGATACGTGCCTTTGCGAGAACTTATTTTTAAAAAAACGTTCTCGTAACAGCTGACACGTGATGGTCCGTCGATTCTGACTCCTATCGTCGCAAATGCCGTCAGGCCGATGTCAACCAAAGTGAAGAAACTAGAAAAGGAAGAATCGCTGTCTGCAAACTGTCGTTTAAGGACTTGATCGCGATGTATAAACCCCGGCCCATTGAGGGTGGGTATCAGGAAAAAGTGGGTTGTCTGCCAAGGACTGCCTTTTTCAACATAGTTCACCCCAAATAAGGCAAGTTGCCACTGTAGACGTAAAACCTAATGAGAATAAGAGTGAAAGTTTTTTTCGGGGGGGGGGGCGGCGGGGGGGCATCCTAAATTGGGAGCTTGCAGCGAAATGCTTGTTCAGATTCATTTTAAATTTCTGCCTGTCCGTTTAGTTGGGGAAACAGATAGCAGGAAGGGAGTTCCAAAGGCCGGAAGCTCGAGAAAAAAGCTATTGTAGTAGAAGGCTCTCCGGCATATGGAGACCTCCAAAGTGAAAGGATGGGGTTCAGCTGATTGTCGGGTTGGTCGAGTGTATTTACGTCATGGGGACACCAGAGCACCAAGTTCATGGGAGCACATTCAATTGAAGTACTTGTAAAACAAGCTCAATGATGAAACATTGCAGCGATGGGACAGGGGTTGAAGACTAGTGGAAAGTGAGAAACTTATAAGATTAGAAACTCTGTTTCGGACCTTTTCTAAGAGGGAATGACTAGTGGATGGTGTAGCAGCCGAAATGTGACAATAATACCCCATACATGGGCGGATGGTGACTTTGTAGAGATATAGGATACTATCAGGTGTGAGATGTTTTTTAGCACGGCAGCCTTGGCAATGCCTTCTACGTATTTGTTCTAGGTTTTATATAGACTGACTCACGTGACGCCTAAGAGAGCAATGGTTGGTTTACATGTTGATCAATCCATTCTACATGTTAAGTATCAAGTTACGGCCCTTGGGTACTTAAACAGGTTTCGACTTGCTTGTGTCTTGACACTCAGTGAACGGTACAGACTTAACAATTGGCGACAATGTAGTAGAAGACAATGCAAGGAAAGGATTTGGAAGATTAACACCAACAATGAGCCGGAAGTTTTAAAAAAGTAAATACACTCATTGGATGTGTTCGGAGTTCCTAAAAGCATAACAACAATGGCGTTGATGGGCACTTTAAGGGTGTGGAACGATGTCGAGGAGTTCTGGATAACTACATTGAACGTGTGGAGTTTTTTTCATAGCCAATGATATTAAGAGTGAAGGGGAAAAAAGCGATGTTATTATCGGTTATTGGTGCAAAACACTATACTGTGTTAAGAGGTTTAGCAGATAATCGTACGGAAAAGAAAACGTTTGATGAACTAGTTGAGCAGAGACATGTTAAACCAGCACCTAATGTGATTCATGAAAGATTCTTGTTCAACACTAGGGACAAAAGGGAGGAAGAGTCTATAAGTGACTATGTGGCCGCATTAAGGAAAATGTCCCAACACTGCAATTTTGAAGAGAGGGTTGGTGAATACATACGGGACCGCTTAGTCTGGTACTGAGCGAAAAGGGTTCTAACGTTGAATCAAGCTATTGAAATAGCAGTGTCAATCAGATCAGCCCGGAAATATTCTAAATCAATGCAGGAAACATGAAAATACAATACACAAATTACCTTTGAAACGGGAGTGTTATAGATGTGGTAGTACCATACACACGGCAGATAAATGTACATTTACAAATAGTGAATGTTACAGATGCCATAAGACAGGACATATCCGCAGAAAGTGCAGGCAGCAACAAGGTATTTTTATTTTTAAATAACTACAATGAGCGATGCAATGAATTTAGTGGATGAAGACCAATCAGTTGATAAAGGATTCACTATGGAAAGGTTAAATCTGGATGAGAGGGAGGTTCGGCAAGAAGAATTAAATTTATACAATATTTCCAACCTACAAACACCACCGGTAAAGGTAGATCTGTTGTTAAACAAAATAAGTTGTCATGGAGATAGATACAGGAGCATCTTGTTCGGTCATTAGTCTGCTCTATCCGTAAAAGGAAAGTTCTTGAAAAATGAAATGTATGTATTCTCCACCAACTGCCAACCACCAACTGCACCTCTTTCTCTCTCCACTTCACTTTTCTCACTGAGCAACAACAACTCTTCAATCAAAAGAGTACAGTTTTTATACTGTTCAATCCACCCTCATGCAAAGTGACTCCCCACCAGAGCCATCTAGCGGTTAGAGACTCCAAACAGCCAATTTGCAAAGGGGGATAACTCCACTGGCAACTAAACCACATGCCCCCTTGATCTTCAAGATCAATAATTGGTTTCATAATCCGCCATCCACGTCGGTCATCTTCGTTCACGTTGCGACCTTCGTACGGGTTCTTCTTGGGGGACTTCAATAACCTCTTCATCTGATTGTAAGGAAACTCCCCGTATATCTAATATGTGACGAGGCACTCCGTTAACTGACACGTTGTTTTCAGATAGTACAACAGTTACTGTTCCTCTTCCCCAGCGGGTTGTACATCTGACGTTGGACGGTTTCACCCACAGTGATTTTCGCTTGCCCCTGTTTCACTCTCTCCGTCATTGCCAGTGGATTTCGCTATTCATACGTGAAGACAGATCGATGTGGCACTGAAGTTTCGTCTTGGCCAGCCTTCGGTGCCATGTTATACCAAAAGACTGCTTCTTGGGGCGAAATTTGGCTTCTTGCTGCCACAGCTTTTATTGTTCGATGGTGTCCCTCTATGATTCCATTGCCGCTTGGGCGGTACGCTGATCTAAAATATTGCCTAACACCCTACTTATCACATAGTTATCTAAAGACCTCTGAGCGGAAGGACATCCCGTTGTCAATTAGGACCTCTTCTACTGGCTCCCTCTCCATAAACACCTCCTAATCAACTCTCTTCATATCTTCTGCTGTTTCTGTTCTAATTTCTCGCCATATTGCTACTCTCCCAGGTCCACAGTCAATCATAGTTAAATACAGTTCATGGCTATAATGCGTTATATCAATGGCCAGTCGCCTCCAATTGTCTGTTACATGCAGCTCTCCTGTTCATGCCTGGATGGCGCAGGGACAATGGACTGACACTCCCCACAGTGTTTAACTTCATCCTGAACAATCCACCTCTATGCAAATTGCCTCTCCACCAGAGCTATCTAGCGGTTAGAAACTCCAAACAGCCAATTTGCAAAGGGGTAATAACTCAACTGGCGACTAAACCACAACACACCAACTAATATATGTGTAAGTGTGTGGATGAATAAATATATAAATATACTAGAACAAATATGACTGGTTGGGTCACCGATTGAGCTCGAAGTGAGTTACCAAAGCCAGTTTAATAGAAAAAATAAATATCCTTATTTCTCCCTCTCTCTTTAACCGTCTTTCTCGCTCTCTAACCAGACACCCCAACTAATATATGTGTAAGTGTATGGATGAATAAATATATAAATATACTGGAACAAATAGGACCGGTTGGGTCACCGATTGAGCTCGATGTAAGTTTGCAAAACCAGTTACATAGAGCAAATAAGAAGCTAAAATTCCAAATTAATCTAGTGTTGCTTGCTATATCTCCATTTCTCTCTCTTTCTCTCTCTACTGCTTCTCATATGTCACAGTAATATGGTTACCTTAGACAGTCATTACATCGAGGGAAAGAGTGAGAGACGTGGATGGAAGCGAAAGTTATATACACCGTATAAAATAAGAGCTGGGTTCATACAACATACAGTGATCAGAAGTTAGGGTTATGGCCATATATTTACAAAGGGAAGAATTGCTTCAGGATTTCATTACTAATTACGACTAATTAGAACAATTCAAATGGATTTATGTAATCATAATCCTATTCCTAATCTAATGGACATGTTATATGTGTGATTAAAATGTATGCGAAAACATTTTAAGGAAAAAATAATTTATTATAATACAAGATGTACCCATGACCCGTTAGTTCAAAACCATAACCGCTATTTGTTCTACTCTCATTTTATTCAAAAATTTATAAACTGTGATATATCTATTAAGACATTTTTTTGCATAAAAAACTGATAAGTTTCTTTATTTCTATATTATTCTTATCAATAATATATAAGTGAAGTAAAATTGTCTATCTAATTTACATACGTGCTTATGGCATATAGCAGCACTGAAGACAGAGTCATCCTTTCTCTAAATGCTCACAGGGACATTAAAACTATTAGCGAATGCGTGAATCAATACTTGATAGGAGAGGGTGAGAGTGATGGACAGTTACTTAGTAAGAGATGAATCTATTGGTGAGTCCATTTCGTTGGCCTTCCCGTGTCAACTCACTCTGCTACTTATACTATTCTACATTGACTGACGGAAGAACTCTCATCCATCCTTTCAATGTAACCAAACCAACCAAGTTTTGTGTTGTACACAAATCTGCATATACTGTACGTATTTAATCTTCCTTTGAAGTTATCAGATCTAAATCGGCTTTGAAGGCTAATATTACAGATTCATCGTGTTATTTTAATATGATTTCTATCCATGCAACCCTCACTGGCCAGATTTCACTTACATACATCATCACACTGCGTAAACATTCCTGATATACCCTTCCTTTGGTTGACAGGGATAACGCTATGCTGGTTAGTAATGACACGTTCTCTGAATTTACTCAATTCACTCATAAATCGAGCAATTACACTAGTACTAACTTCTCTTCTGTTCACTAAGGTAACAACATTTCTAAACAACCATGATAGCCTGGCTATCCAAATATACTTTCTTCAAATGTGCGATTTCATTCGTCTCCAATGTCAGCTACGGTTGTAGAGTATGCCGTCTGCACCTTTACAGAGGGTAAACCCCCCCCCCCCGCAAAAAAAAACAAAAAAACATAAACGAGATCATATGTTGACCGACGGTGGCGATCCGTGATGTTTAAGGGTGAGATCATGGTATCTGAGAAGTTCGTGCCCTAGTTGCCTAAATGGTCAGGTAATTTTCAACACTTCACTGTGGACTTATTGGGATAGACGGTACGTCGAAGAGGTCTGCCCCGACAAAAGTGGCTGGTCCCGACATGCCCTAGCAAGACGAGTGAATCCCGATTGTACTATTAAACCTTTTATTCAATCATATACAATCTATACACTCTTGAAGTTTTAAACGCTAGAAGGTGGATGATGAAGGTCAAATTAACAGCAACTCAAAACTGTACTTGAAGCGTGTATAATGCTTGTGTAATTCCGTTTTGACCAAGGCATTTCGAATATCGCCTGGATATATTCACAACAGAAATGAGGACCGCGATAGATGGCCAAACACAGAACCAGTGAAAAACGCAGGCATAGAAACGTTCGTATCCACGCAGAAATTCCATAGCAAGCTGTATATCCCCAATGGTTCCCTCTGACCTGTGCAATTGCTATTGTGCCTAGGCACAGAGCATTTCGCCGTTTCAACCGCCATGAATCAGCTTAAAATAGGCAAAATTTGTAGCATCAAAAACCAAAAACCAACAGCTGATAGGTATATAGATATGGTTAGAAATCACATAGTATCACATAAACTAAGAACTCCTTACTCTATAATCTATAATCGTGTGGTAAACAATGAGTAATCAACAATTCCCCCGGTATCCAAACACCAGGAAGTCGCTCCTACAGCAACGGACAATACTAAATTGCTTTCTCTGTCATTGCCCAAAACGTCACTTTGAATTTCGAAACCACTTCTCCCTTGTTTATCACTATGGAAACCTCACTGGATGATCTGATCATCAACCCCTCCTAAGTGCTGGCTATTATAAGAAAACCTTAACACACCTATAGCATGCTACCATAGAAATAAAGAAATGCTTTACGTCGCTGGTCCCTGTCCTCTCCAAACTTTATAACTAATGCCTTGCATGACGTTGCTTCTGGAAAATTGCCTCTGTATAACTAGTTTTCAAGAACTCTGTCGAAAAGAACTGAATTAAAAATCCTCATTATTGTTCGGTCAAATTCATCACATCTCGGCCCTGCGCCAATCTGCAATGTCCCTTGCCTCATTCTAGTCTGTTCCGATCTGCTCACCTCTTCAAATCGCAAAAAAACTGAAAACTGCCTCGAATTACTCTGACTACTTCTGAATATATTAACTTATACAAGAAATCCTGTGTATGGTCTTTTGTCTTAGTCCTCGCCCCTTCAATAGAAAGTGACTACTTCTGCACTCGCCTCCTCAGCCATTCCAGTTCCGATCGCCTTTGTGCACCTTGGTGAATCATATCCTCACATTGTCCGGAGTCTTGACTAGGTGTGGCAGTCCATATTATACCATGATACTTGGACCTATATTATTGGAAATCTTCAAAATCGTACTCCCCGATACAATGGCGGTTGAGATGGGCGTATTTTCTGAATACATATATATCGAAGGCAATTGCTGAATCCTTAGAATTAGGTGCAATGTGTAGTTGAATGTGGCAAACAATTGATGGTCATATTTAATGCTGTTCCGTCCTGTACTTATTCCACTTCATGTTGTTTTAGAATGTCACGTAGACAACTTTAAACGCTGGACTCTCGAGAGGGCTGCTATTTGCCATGAAAATCTGTAGTTGCAAATATTTCTTATGATTGTTGGAACTGTGTGAATCCTATATAAACCATTTATTCGTGCAGAGAGAATTGTTGCCGAATCTTGGCTGGAGCACCAACCACGGCCCTCTTCTTCTGGCAAGTGGTTCAACAAAGAATTTCTAACAGTATATGTCCCACGCTTTCTCACAAGCCCTTGTCGAATTGCTGCAGTGTTTTATCACTCTGCTTGTTTGACAAGTACTTCCACGGAATGTGATCCGATGTACTTACTGCACTTGTATCCCCCAACGTAACTACCCCCAACCCAACCATGTGAATTGTTCTTGCTTATGCCTCGTCGGTATATCTTTCTTTCTAGCTAGCAATGTTAGTTAAATTTAAATTACCTCCATTGAACATTGAATAACAAATATTTAAAAAAGGTTTTTAAATTTTTCTTTTTATTAAATGACTTTGATTAATTACTATCGACAAAAGTATTATATATATATATATTTAAAAATCACTCTGCTTGTTTGACAAGTACTTCCACGGAATGTGATCCGATGTACTTACTGCACTTGTATTCCCCAACGTAACTACCCCCAACCCAACCGACAAGCAGCAAAATCTAATCCCTAAAGGTCCCCAGATGCCGGAAAATGTCCTACTCTAATAGCTTCTTTCCTAGGATTTCCGCACTTTCGAATTCCTGTCAATTTTACCTAACCGTACTAACATGCAGAAATGTAAATGTTGTGTGAACAAATACTTTGCTGCCCTACTCTCCAGCCAGTAGCCCGTTACGTCTTACTAACAATTGCTTCCAAAAAGAAATATTGCTTTTCGTATAACACAAACTTTCCACCCAGTAACCGTTACGTCTCTGTGACAATTTGCGTTATTTCAGATAGAACAAAAGTAAAAAAAATAATTGTCAGAATCACCTCAATGTGTTCGCGCTAGGAAAAGAGTTTGGTATATATATTTTTTTCTATAAAGAAAATGTCTTCCAAAGAATAAATACTGCTTTTCGTATAACACACACACACACACGTACACACACACATCTCTCTCCCCCCTCTCTCTCTCTCTCTCTCTCTCTCTCTCTCTCTCTCTCTCTCTATATATATATATATATATATATATATATATATATATATATATAAATAACTTAGAATATATATAAATTTGAATTCAAAAGGTGACTCATGTTCTCGGGTTCGAATCGTGCGCCCAGTTTGAACAGTTATCTCGACACTGAAGATTCCACCAGGATCACACGTATACGTATGTTGATAATAATTCCATAGTTATTATTAAATAATTATATATATATATATATATATATATATATATATATATATATATATATATATATATATATATATATATATATATATATATAAGGTTTATAAATGAATATTAATTATTTATTCCATACAGACATCGATGTTTCATGCTTACGCAATCTTCAGTGCAGGAAGTTAATTAACAAACTGTTTGTTGGATCTCACAATGAAGCTAGTAGCACTGCTTGTTATTAAATTCTCTTTTAATAATATTTGTAAATAAATATTAATTATTTATTAGCTACAGACATCGATGTTTCATGCTTACGCAATCTTCAGTGCAGGAAATTAATATATATATATATATATATATATATATATATATATATATATATATATATATATATATATATATATATATATATATATGAAATATTTATTAAAAAACTATCTGTCTACATATTTTAGAGCGGTACATTGTTTCATGGACATAGATTGACTTTTTACTGTTTAGAAAATGCCGTTAGAGTCCATTCAAATCATCAGTGACTCACAAAATTAAAACGGATCGAAGATTGAGCGAATGCATCAGAAAAAGTAATTCTTCGATTTGTTTTCATTTCGTGAGTCGCTAATGAGTTCAAGAAACTCTAACAGCCTTTTCCAAACGGTAAAATGTCAAGCCCTGTCAATGAAACTATAGTAGACTTTGAAATATGTAGCATATCGTTTTTAATAAATAGTTGTGTTTTAGCTCTCGCATTTTTGCGATTGAGCACTTTATTGATTTCTTTTCAACATACCCTGACACACACCCACTCAAGCCGGGATTTAAACTCAACCGTCGAGCTGACAGTTGGCGCCTCTACCCCTGCGCTATCATACGACACCGGCTGAATGTAAGTGATATCTACAATGTAATTATTGTCAAGTGACGGGAGCGTGACATAGTTTTACCCAATGAGCTATGCCTTAAAGCTAATGGCAGGTTGCGATATCCTTACAAATAAGCTCTACCTAAAAAGGGAGCTTTATATAGTGATCCACATACCGACTGCTTCGCTGTATCACAGCTCTTCAATGCGGCTCGACCAACTAGTGTGTGCGTGTGTGTTTATTAACCTCATCTCAAGGAAGTTTGAGACAAGGTCAGATGTGGTTGTGAAAAGCCAGCGTACTAGGGTTTTTGAAGAGAAATCGCTCCAGACAATGCACGAAACCACTTGATGTAAAGAAGCTAAAAATATTACTTCACGGTCAAAAACTGGCTAACGATAAGTGTTATATGGATAGATTCCGACCCAGAAAACAGCAATGTATCCCGTTTGTCAGAAACATCGCTCATGGAATCTGAGGACTAAAGGATAAAATAAGAGAAGCGAGAGTTACAAGGCTGTCGAAAGTAAACACATGGTCCACTCTCTACTCTCCTAGATTAGCGTGCTCTAACCCACAAAAATGCCTGAGCAGCTCAGTCGGTATTCCTCGGTAGCGGCGCCTCAGGCTAATAGTAATAAACTAACCCCTTCTAAAAGAGAAAATACAATCTTGTTTTGAGACTGAACAGAACCATACCTCAGTCCAACAGAGCAGGGCCAGAAGAAATCACAACGGCCCACAGTCTGTCGGACTGATCGTCGAGCACGTATTCTCGACTGATATGCATGAACATTACTCAGCTTCTTCAAGGTAAGTATATTATTTCAAAGAACACTATACATGATTTTGATTTTCCATCGATAATAATTATAATAATAATAAAAATAAACAAAAAAATATAAATAAAGATATATATGTATATATATATATAATAGTCATAAATAAATATTAAATTATTAATACCTACAGACGCTAGCGTTTCAAGCTTATTGCTCTCATCAGTGCAGGAAAGTAACAATTTCAGACGGTCAGGAGGCGCGAACCGGTTCACAGAGTCAACCTAGAATCTGCAAGCAGTCGCCATATCCACTCGGCCAACGGAAACTGTCACGTAATTAATGGAAATTAAGATCTATATGTACCTAGAAGCGGGCACAGATAGAAGACTAATCGAGAGTGTTCGACGAACGTATTCGGAACTTTATATATAGGTAGATATGTAAATTAATAGATATATAACACATACTAAAACTATAAATACGGCTCTTAGTAACAATAAGACACAGCCTCCTGAAGACGGTAGAGAGACCGAAAGCGCTAGAGGAATGTCCCACGATACAATGTTAGGTGCCATACTCAAATAATTAACACCCGAAAACCGACGAATCGCTCGCCGCGTCGAGAAATTCACAAGAAAGTTAGTGAAGAGGGAAAACTCCGTGGTCTTTAATGACGCTTGCATATATATATATACTCACTTAACCAAAACATCTTATTTCTAACATACCAATAAAAAGAAATTATTTGATTAAGTTTTATAATAGAACAATTCATTTTTTATTTGGAAAATAAAGCATCAATTTCCCCTTCTTTACCCAAAAAATTTAATTTCTTTAAATTCCAATAATTTTGTTTATGAAAGAAAACATTTTTTAAAAGTCTGTTATGTGCTCAATTTAGTCTTGGCATTCCATAAAAGCTATATATGGGATGTCGAGTATCACGTGACCATAGATGTGACAAGACCAACAGGAGAAACCGACGTTGCCAATATATTCTGGAAATATAGTGAAATAATAACCAGAAGTTGTTCGCCCGATCAACGCGGTTTTGCTGCCAATAATGCATTTTTACAGAACGTAAAATCTTTAATCAATTCCCCGGACATCATCACCTCAGACAAGCTACATACTTCCAAACCAACGACTGGAGCCGAGATTCGGGAAGTAGCGAATTTCTTGATGCATTTATAAGTAAAATATGAAGAAAAGTATGAAAATGAAGAATTACGGATGAGAAGGAAATTAAAAAAGATTTTAATCAAAACTATTTCGGTTGGTGAAAATATTTATCACTTGTATGTTTTATTTTTGACATAAGTTTGTATCGACGTTCATCGATGAAATATAAACATGGTAGAGAAAGAGAAATACACATGGTATAGACATATCACGATATGAACATTCAATTGCTTAATTAGGATTAAACAAGTATTTCAATTAGAAAAATATTGTCATATTCAATGTAAATCTTATATATTTCAATTTTCGAATGGGAGTTTGTGACTATATTATCCATCCTAAATCATTTTTAAATGCTTAAAAATTGATTTATGTGGAATATATTTAATAATTGATAACTAATACTTATTGTAACAAATTTTAAAAATCGGAGTTATCTGAATTTTCACAACTGTATTAAAGTAAATATAGACCACATTTGGACATTTTACACCTAGCAGCTTGGTTCAAAAATCATATTGATCAGTTTTACTTCAGTCTAGGAATAAATCCTGTACATACAAATATATAAACGTATAAAAATACCTGACTAGAAATATATACATATATATATATATATATATATATATATATATATATATATATATATATATATATATATATATATATAGTATGGTAAGTCAATGAAAATTGATTAGACCTGCAAATGGAAGCAAATCGATATCTTCAGTTGTTCAAAACAAGGAGCAGTTTACTTAATAAAAAACATTTATTTTTCTTCTCTTTCATTCCTTAAACCAGGCTTTTCAAAGATTAAAATCTTATCATCAGAGGAAAAATTATGATTGATAAGTTGATATTTACATATATATATATATATATATATATATATAGTAAGCTATGAAAATATATTTATGGCAATTAAGCTACACAGAGGCTCCCGCGTTTCATCCCCGGGGGGAATCTTCAGCACTGTTGAAGTAAATACTTAGAATTGATACATAAAAAATTATATATCCTTATAAAATGTTATGTGGATAAATGAAATACTAATATATATATATATACATATATATATATATATATATATATATATATATATATATATATATATATATATATATATATATATATGAGAAAGAGAGACAAATAAAGAGAGAGAGAGAATAAGAGAGACAGACAGATAGACACACAGAGGAAAAGACAAACACACACATATATGTTGCTTTTTTCCTCTTTCTCATTGTCCTTGTGAGTAACCTTCACACTCCAGTGACTTTCAACCTGGATAGTTGATGCAGTAATTGAGAAGTAAACAAAATAAATACAATTACAAAATAAAATGAGAACAAGCATTTCTTTTGTTCTATTAAGGATTGGTCGTCACTTGAGAATGCGGTTTTGTCGGTAGTTTTGTAAGATTAATATCGATATCAGTCACTGGAATTTTGGTTTCGAATCTCGCTCAGTCTAGCCACTTAAATAAGTCATAGAGATGACGAAACACGTGTTTTGGGGTAATAATATTATATATATTTGCCAGCTCGCTATCGATTCGCAAAGTTCGTTACTTGAATTAAGACATTTAAATCGTAAACATTTAATTTCAAGTTTCTTTTAAACCCAAGATAACAATTTTCGCATTCATTCATATAAACAGATAAAACGTAACATTTATTAATACCAATTGATAAGTATTAACGTTTTTGTAATTTGGATACAGATATATTTACCTTTTAAATAAAACCGTAAAGAAATGAAAAGAAAGAAGTAATTAGTTCGTCTGAGTGACGACCCGTGTGTGGGGCAATGTCTCCTTCTGGAAACTTGAAATTTAGAAACAGATGGAACTTGTTGAAAATCAAGTAAACCCCCTAAAAATTACCGCAATGGAACATTGAAACACAAAAGCGAAACGCATGTCCACGTTTGTTCGTTGTGTATTGTTCTTGCTTTTGCCTCGTCGGTATATCTTTCTTTCTAGCTAGCAATGTTAGTTAAATTTAAATTACCTTCCTTGAACATTGAATAACAAATATTTTTAAAAAGGTTTTAGTAAGTGTTCGTGTTTATTAAATGACTTTAATTAATTACTATCGACAAAAGTATTACATATATATATATATATATATATATATATATATATATATATATATATATATATATGGGAGAATAGGACAATATACTTACAAATGAATAACATCAAACATTTATTTATTATAAACGCTTCAAAATATTTATGCAAATTAATCATTGAAGTAGATGTCTTTTGGTCTTTTTTCTGTACTGTATATATAAAGTATTTCAAAATATTGTAGCATTGATCTCAATAACAGTAAGCCGTCTTGACGGTCATGTAGCAGTGATGAATGCACAGACCTTTCTCATTTAGATACATAGAGAGATTTTGATTCAAAGCACTTTTAAAATCAAGTTTCAGATTAAGAGAATACACAAAATGTTTATACTTGTTCACAGCTGTTTCAAGCAATGTTTATTTTAAGTCATACACTGAATTATAACATTTTAAACCATGACATCTTTCAGAACAATATTTTCCAAACGGAATTTTTGTAGCTGCCTTCCAAAATAATAAATGTCATATCTACGTCTAAAAAGTCACAAAATTCACTAGAAAAAGAAAATAAGACTTGAAATGTTCTAAGATCAAATACCATTATCAGCATTAATTACACATCGGAATATTATCTAATCCGAAAGAGAGAATCGGAAAAAACGCGAAAATCCACAATATTCGTTTGTTAAAATGGGAGATGACTACATTAGAGGGGGATATGATGAGTTATAAATATTTAAACTTTATATTCTTGTACGTCATTTACATTCACAAATAACAAGAGATATTCGACTCAGTTAACACTCAAACCCGTTCCCCACACTCAATAGACAATACACAGCACAACTCTTACTCGTTTTCCCTGTGGACCTGCATGATGGCTGCTTCAGACCGAGAGAAAATTATTTCAGATCTAGATTCAGCATCCACAAATTAGGCAAAATGCATCGGAATATTATGTAGCTCCAGAAAAGGTGTAGAGCAGGGTTTCTCTGAAAAAATGCAAAAAAGGAAAAAAAGAAATTTTTTTTGTTTCAAATAACATTTGTTGGTAAGAATTATTTTCTTTACTTTTTACAAAAAAACGATAAAAACGTGTATTAATAATCATACAAAATTAAATATAAAATATACTTTCATAATTTGTTAAATTTAGTTGTGAGCTTTTACAAATTCAACTAAGACCAAAATATTAAATTAATTTAAAAACAAATAATTATAAGAATTACACTTTATATCTAAATTATTTATTCTTCATTAAATTGAAAAATTACTGAATTATGAGGAAGCAGAAACTGCTTATTTTTAAATACAAAAGAAAGTAGCAGATATCGGTGCAAACATTTGTTCAACATTATATTTATATTTGTATGTACTGTTTGGTTTATCTGAGAAAAAGGTGTTGGAAAAGAGTAATGGATTGTCTTAGCACGGAAACCGTTATAATGGTAGGCTCTGGCGAGTTAATTTGCATACATACAACTAATTAGTGCCGGATATATTGGGAGGGGGCGGTTCTAAAAACAGCCACCACCCCCTTACCTCATTTAGCCCCATGTTTTGCTTTGTGAAACGCACGCGTTTGTCGTAATCCCAGTTCCCTAAAAGAAACGCACATTCCTTGTAGCTTTTATAGGAAGAAATAGACACCCCCAACCAATGTTACCAGTGGCCGCGTCTAATATTCTCAGTCAGATAACGAGCGTTCTATGTTATTTGACAGGTCTAAAATTCATAGGCAGTATTTTCGCAAAACACTGCCGGGGTCCGACCCGGCTGTGCTCATTCCTATCTTCATGGGAATGATTATAAAATCTCGCAAAAGAAAACCAAATTATTATTAAATAAATAAAAAAATCTAGTTTACAGCAAAATATCTTTACAGTTTATTTTTCTTTGAATACTCACAATTTCATTAAAGTCCAGTAATTTGTGGAATTTTTGTGTGATGTTTTAAAAACCAAGATGAGGGGTTGTTTCGGCATTCATATCAAATCAAAAGGGAAACATAATGGTTTAGATTCGTCCCTGTATTAAAATAGAAACCATAAAACAAATAAATTCAAGTAATACTTACTTTTTTGCACAATTTGCTTTCAACTGTTTTCAAGAAAGAAACGATTATATTAATTAAATATGTGATGAAGTCGACATTTAAGATGGCGACTGGAACAGCTGGCTCGCAGAAAATGAAAGATGAGGAAAATGAAATAAACTATTTGGAAACAAGACCGATCTCTTTGATGAATATTATGAGTAAAATTAAGATTATTTCATTTATCGCAATATTTTAATATTTTATTGGGGAAAAAGAAAAAGATGACAGACACCATCTTCCTTGAATTGATATTAGCATATTCGTCCCTTTTCGGATCAGTCGAAATATGCAGCTGATCTAGTAGTTGACCTGGGTTCAGTTGTGGATTAGGGTATGAAATGGCTTGTTTCATTTAATCCCGTTAAGACTCAGATCGTGTCTTTCAATCGTAGGCGTGCCCCTTTTCTTCCTGAGATTCTCATGGATGGCTCTGCTCTTGAGGAGAAATCGACTCTGAAACTTATTGGTCTTTTTTTCTCATCAAATCTTTCTTGGAGTTCATACATTAGATCCATTATCGAAATTTTCGGGGTCGTTAGCGAAATTCGAATTACTTGGTAACCATGGGGATTAAAAACAGTTAAAAAGAAAACATGACAAGGGGAAAAGACAAAATAAGAGGTTCGATTGAGTTAAAATATAGCTTTATTTACATTAAAAAATGGAGCTGGATGATTTTATTTCCCAAAGCAAGGTTAATAACATTAAACCACAGTAACCAAGATAAAAATAAAATAAAACTCAAGCATGCAAAATTCACAAAAGGGTAAGATCGTTGGCACAACGAAATTGGAAACAAAATAATTCATTTATTTTTTGTTCATATAATAAAGACGAAAGAGTCTTCTTTCTCTCTCTTATTTGTTCATATAAAACATTAAATAAAGACCAAAGAAGTCTTTTTATCAATTTAACACAAGGTTTTCAAAGGGCATAAAACAATAAAATAAAACTCAAAAATATACCCGATTATATCATATTGGTTGACGAAACGTCTCCGGCAAAGTCTGGGTTAGTTTTTTATTTTCTATTGAAATGTCCGTTTTAAATGTCCCTTTCTCTGTCTTCCTTTCATATTTTCATTCCAAAGGGCTCAATCTTTGAAATTACTTCATAAATGTTATTCGATAATCTTTTCTTCATAACGTGTCCATTATCCAGAAACGTCCTTCGTTAATCCATTCCTTCTAGGAAAGATATGTTTCTGTAAGAATAGGATCGTTCAAATATATCGTTCTTACTCTAAGAACATTTAGAAAATCATCCAAACATTTTACGTCCATTCACAAATCGGACGGATACCACTCTGAAACGAACCTCACCCTCGGCTGTCAAGCTGGTACTGAATCAAAAAGCGCGCCCAAAGA
The DNA here is from genome assembly GCA_963556195.1 of Sepiola atlantica. Classification (NCBI taxonomy): domain Eukaryota; kingdom Metazoa; phylum Mollusca; class Cephalopoda; order Sepiida; family Sepiolidae; genus Sepiola; species Sepiola atlantica. The sequence goes on along the minus strand of CAUVYP010000662.1, from coordinate 1,034 downwards.
CTCCAGAAGACACCGGACATGACGTCAACTCTAGACTTCATTACATCGATGATGATGCTGGAAGGAAAGCAAGGCGGATACACGACACAACCCAGACAGAAAACCTTGACCTACATTACGTGCAGTGGCAATATGTTGACCTCCCCATTTTTAATGTAAATAAAGCTATATGTTAACTCAATCGAACCTCTTATTTTGTCTTTTCCCCTTGTCATGTTTTCTTTTTAACTGTTTTAATCCCCATGGTTACCAAGTAATTCGAATTTCGCTAACGACCCCGAAATTTCGACACCATTGCTCTTTCTGTGTCTCGTAAAGTCGATTCTCTGAGGCTATTCTATATCTCTCTACAAATCCACAATCAGCCCATGGATGGAGTACTGTTGTCATATTTGCACTGTTGAATCTCTTTCTCATTTGAGGGTTCTTGATAAGGTGGAGAAACGTATATATATAATGTGATTGTCCCTACCCTTTCTTCTTCTCTACACCTCATCTCTCACAACCGCGATGTTGCTAGTCTCAGTCTTTTCTATAAATACTATTATGGCATGTGTTCTTCAGAATAATGTGATCTATTCTCCGTTTCTTTTGTTCCAGTTCGTTTGACTCAATGGTCTAGTGGTCTCCATCAATTCACTGTTTTGATACCTCATTGTAATACAACTTCCAATTCCAGTAGCTTTTTTATAAGAACCATATGCTTGTGGAATACTCTTTCTGCTGACTGTTTTCCTCCTACCTATTACTTTGGTCTAATCAAGACTAAGGTCAATAGGCATCTCCTGTCTTTGCGATAACCATATTTGATCTTTTTAACCCCTTACATCAAGTGGTTTCATGCCTTGTCTGGAGCGATTTCCATAAAAAAATAAAAAATAAATACCATATCTTTCTCGTGTTATTTTCTTCGTAGTTAACGTAGTAGATATTAGAATTCTCGAGGTAGTATTTACTATTACCGACATAAATTAGTTTAAAGGAAATACATTTGCGAAATTAGTAAAAGAAAAATGTTTGTTGCTTTACCTATC